>JABEYC010000237.1:0-13195 GCA_013266195.1 Fusarium zealandicum
CAAGATTTGCGATTTCGGTCTCGCCCGAATCCAGGACCCTCAGATGACGGGCTACGTTTCCACCCGATACTACCGTGCCCCTGAGATCATGCTCACCTGGCAAAAATACGACATCGAGGTTGATATCTGGAGTGCTGGCTGCATCTTTGCTGAGATGCTCGAGGGCAAGCCTCTGTTCCCCGGCAAGGATCACGTCAACCAGTTCTCCATCATCACTGAGCTTCTGGGCACTCCTCCCGATGATGTCATCAACACTATTGCCAGCGAGAACGTGAGTTGCCTTGTTGTTGGGACTCTTGCAACTGTTTAGACTAACTTTTGGCCCAGACCCTGCGGTTCGTCAAGTCGCTACCCAAGCGCGAGCGACAGCCCCTCCGAAACAAGTTCAAGAATGCCGACGACTCTGGTGCGATTGCCCCTCCACCCGGCGGCTTCTCATGGAACGACAGCTAACCATAACATTACAGCCATTGACCTGCTTGAGCGCATGCTCGTCTTCGACCCCAAAAAGCGGATAACGGCGACCGAGGCGCTCGGCCACGACTACCTTGCTCCCTACCACGATCCCACTGACGAGCCTGTGGCCGAGGAGAAGTTCGACTGGAGCTTCAACGATGCTGACCTGCCCGTCGACACATGGAAGATCATGATGTAAGTGCCGCTGGGGAATTCTGGTTGTTGACACACTAACATGCCACTAGGTACTCGGAAATACTCGACTACCATAACGTTGAAGCCGGTGTCAACACCAACATGGAGGAGCAATTCAACGGACAATAGACGAGAGGTGTGGCTACATAAAGGGAAAGATGCTACCAGTGCATACAAATGAGGGCAGAAGCAGACCAGGTCGCAATGCCGATGATACCACGAAATTAACACACGCGCACCCATTAACCCACTTACTACACCCACATCCCGTGCCTTGCATGAAGAGAAAAGAAGGGAGATTAAGACTTGACAAGAGACACAGGGCGAGATATCTGACTTGTGCAAGCAACCGTCCGAAACACATGCACATGCACATGCGAAAAGAGACGCAGACGCACACAAGGCGTTGAGGAGACAAAGGAAAGAATCTTGGGATCCACGGAGGAATGGATCGGAACTCTTTTGGGCAAAGGGGGCTCCTTTTTATTATTATTAACTGTTTGTGTCTCCTTTAATGTTTCCCAACATATATGATTTTCTTTCTGGTTTTCTTTGCAAAGGAATGCAGCGGGGCATAAAATACACGACGCATGGAGAGGGGGGGCCTGTTTTGAGTAAACTGACGTTGTCACTCATGTAATTTCTCGTCTTGTTTCTTCTAGTGTTTCTTGACTATAGACTTTGTGATTGACTCACTTTGGATGGTGAATTCCACACAATTAGTTGAACAAGGAGGAGTTGGCAGCATGTAGTTTGTGTGGTTGATATCCAATGTTGATAGACTTGATGGAAAGCCAGAATAGAAGCCTTAAAAAGACTTGCATGAGGGGCGTCAAAGTGAGCACATTGCTTCATATCCTGATAGGATTAGCAAATGTGGTTAAAAGAATCAAGATGCATTGATTGGCTCTTGATTTCTACCAACATTATAAGGTACAATCTTGCGCTAATCTACTACGTAATAGGACACCGCCCGCTTCCCATGATAGTCTCAACACTAGGCCTTTATCATCAGCCATTTCATACTCTTTGATATACGCTTCCTCATATATACGCAACTTTACTTGTTCATTCACTCTGACTGGAACCATCTGCTGCATCCAGCAGGGTCTGTAGTTCTTCCATCTCGCCGCTGTGGTACACCATGTCGTAGAACTGGCCTCGAGCATGATACAGGTCTCGAGGGGAGCCGCACCTGGAGACACAAAGGTGACGCACGTTAGCGAGATCTCTTTACTCGAGGAGAGGTTATCAGAAGCACAATTGGCGAACTTACTCAAGCACACGTCCTGCGCTCATGACAACGACGGTGTCGTAGTCGATGATGGTGCGTAAACGATGTGCAATCGTTACAAGAGTGCGGTCCCCGCCAGCGGCCTCAAGCTCCTCTCGCAGAACAGCCTGGATGCCTCGATCTGTCTCATAGTCCATACTCGCTGTTGCCTCGTCGAGGAGCATCAGCTTGCTCTGGCGGATGAGCGCGCGGCATAGCGAGAGCACCTGCCGCTGGCCGTGTGAGAAATTCTCACCACGGGCATCAACGCTCGTGGTAAGAGTCACGGCATTGTGGTCGTCGGCGTCTGGAGAGTTCTCGTCCTCATCGCTCTCATCAGAGGCATGACTAGAGAATGATGCGATGCCTTTACAGTTGTCGAGGGCCTTTTCAAGGACATCTTTTGGGACCTGGCCACCAGGGTCGAGGTTTGACTCGACGGTTCCGTTGAAGAGGACAGCCTCCTGAGGGATGATGGTCAGGCTCTCGCGAAGGCGGTGCCGGGGAACCTTTGTGATATCAACGCCGTCGTACAGAATCTCCCCAGAGACGACGTGTGTGAAGCGCAAAAGGGAGAGCACCAGCTGGGAGCATGATCGTTAGTGTCGCTGGAACAGAAGCCAGGATGGGCATCTAATACTTACCGTGCTCTTGCCAGACCCTGTTCGTCCCACAACGGCCACGCGTTCGCCGGCCTTGAACTTGAGGTTTACATCGGTGAGGACATCAGGTCCATCAGGATCGTACCGAATCGTCACATTCCGGAGCTCGATCTCTCCTGAGCGAGGCCAGTCTTTAGGGATGACATGAGAAGGGTTATCAGTGTACTCGCCTTCGTCCGGGTACGTCTTGTCGTCCTTCTCCTCGGGCTCGAGCTTGACATATTCTTTGACTCGGTGGAACTGACTCTCATATCAGCACAGGTCGGTATAGCAACCAAGTATCATGAGACTCACACTCTGCATCTCCACCTCCAAATCATTCATGGCGCGGACCAACAATAGGATAGTCTGGCTGAGCCCATTGGCGTTGGTGAGTGAAAAGCCGACCAGTCCTGCAGCTACAACTCCGGCTTGTGATACTGCAATTATGCCCGCAGACAGGGTAACAAGAGCCGTCACAAAGTCCACGCGAACTGCCACCCAGCGGTTAGCGTTAAAGTTGGCCTCGGACGATGCTGTCCAAGCGCGCAACTTGGCGGCCAGTTCCTCGCGGAAGGCCGACGGCATGCCTGCCCTGGCACGAATAACAGGGAGTCCCGCGAGGGTGTCGGCGAACTGAGAGAAGACGGGCGACTGGGCTGAAGAGGTAAGTCTCTTGATGACGACGGCGGTGCGAGTATACATCTCGCCGATGACAACGCCGAATAGACAAGTAAAAAGGGCCGGTATCATGAAGACAGGCATGATGCTGCTCACGGCACCGATGCGGAACAGCATCAGAAGAGCAGTATCGAGCATGAGGCGCAGCATGCTACTTATGGCGCCATCGATAGACGCCATGTCACTCGAGAAGCGGTTGGTGATGCGCCCAATAGGGATGTGCTTGAACCATGAGAGGGAGACACGCATGATGGCGCGGATAAAGTCGTTGTGAAGGCGTCTAGCAGCGCGCCAGGCCCCCCATTCAAACATGACAATAGCTAAAGAATAGGCGCCAATCTCCAGGAAGGTGAAGGCAGCAAAGATTCCCAGGTAGTATGTGATGTCGACATGGGCCTTTTGGTTGTAGGCTTCGACCCAGACCGATAGCCACAAGGTACCAGCAAAGGTGAAGATATTGGTGCTGAGCAAAAGGCCAAGACAGAATACAACGAACAGTGGGTGTCCAAAGTAGCTCATGTACTGCAAAACTGTGTCCTAGTTAGCACAGTCTCATACCGAACGAGTGCTATCATACAGGTCATGCGGCCAACTTTGCCAGAAGCCTTCATCTCCTGGTTCACAAGGTCCTTGTTGGTCTTCTCCTCAGAGACCTTGTTGGTGTCGTTCATAGCATCGCCGTTGGGCTGTATCTCGGGCTCAGTCTCGTCGGGAGACTCGCTATCCCCGGCGTCCCCTCCCAAGACTTGGGCGATTGCGATGGGTTTACGGACAATGTCGATCTGTGGCTCAGCAGATTTGACCTGGCCGTTTTCTAGAGAGACTGCAAAATCGGCCTGTTCGGCGATCCAGGGCAGGTTAGTTACGAGCACTGTGGTCCTCCCACTCAGGAGGTCGCCGCAGAAGCAATACTTCCAGACGCCAGCAGCCGTCTTAGCATCGAGAGCAGCAAAGATGTCGTCGAGCAGAAGTACAGGTGACTTGGAGTACAATACCCTCGCCAGAGCAACACGAGCTTTCTGGCCTCCTGAGAGAGATGTTCCGTTCTCGCCTACCGTGGTCAAGTCCTTGGCTGGCAGCTCCTTGAAGTCTTCCCAGAGACAGCAGGCTTCAATAACGCGGTCATAACGTACTCTCTCCATGGGACTGCCAAAGAGAACATTGGCCTGGATCGTGTCGTTTTGTAGCCAGGCAGACTGAGATGCAAAGGCCACATCCTCTGGTCTTGTCACCGATCCGCCTTCAACATAAGTCTCACCCAGGATAGCCAACAGGAGAGTAGTCTTGCCGCTTCCACTTGGGCCACTGACGACGTTGAGCCCTCCTTGGGTAAAGTCAAGCGTGATATCGCTCAAGCTGAAAGTGGCCTTTTTGGTCTTCCTGAACGACGCCCTCTCAACTCGCAGCGGACCTACCGGATAGCGAGTGATGGGGACTGTGCTCTCAAAGTATTTGTCAAGTCGACTCACCGACACCAGGGCGCTGGCAAAGTTGCGACCAAAGGCACTAGCCTGCATGATGTTTCTTCGGACATTCTTGACAAGAAAGATGGTTGTGAAGGCGGTTGCGGCATCGAGTCGATGTTTCTCGACGCCCACATGGAGTGCAAACATGACAAGCAAGGCGAGATAGGGGAATATCTGCACGACCTGGTTCAGCATAGCCTGAATCATCGAAGTCCTCCAGAGCTCTTTCTGCTCGGCTGCTCGGACTTGGATGATCTTGTCTGTGACTGGGGTCTCCCAGGCAAAGTACTTGATGGCGCGGAGGGAAGCAAGATACTCTGTCACCAGTGACATGCGAGAATCCTGAGCCTTTCTTACCCGACGCTGTGAGAAGAACATCTTGCGTCCTAGCCAGACAGAGAGAGGGGTTGCCAGGAAGAGAATAACGGTCCCGGCTATAGAAGCCCAGCCGAGCATTCTGTACATGCCGATGAGTGATATAATGGTTCCAGCAGGGACACCAACAAGCGCCTGGATCATATCCCTTGCCCTATAGATGGCGTCCACGTCAGAAGCCATCAAGTTTGCCAGGCGACCAGCCGAGGTGCTCTTGGCGGCTGTCTGTTTCTTTCGATTATCCGGCTTTGTGTTTCCTGACTGCAGTTCGAAGGGGTCTTCCTCCATCTCCATCGACTCCAGGGCGGTGTAGTACAGCTCTTGGGTGAAGGCGGATTTGATACGCACTACGAGTCTAGTGGATGTGAAGATGTACTGCTGGAAAGTGATGGAGCGGGACAAGGGGCCGATGAACATGAGAAGCAACCAGACCCAAGGCTTGTAGATAGCGCCAGTAGGGTTAGCAAGATACTCGAGGAGCTTGAACATGGCGTATGCGGCAATGTTTTCTACCGTATACGCCGTTCCAACCCAAAAGGCCATGAGTACCAGCTCGTTCCTCTGGAAGCGGATCGTGGTGCGCAGCGTCTTTTTCGATATCGAACGGGCTTTCTGGACGCAACGCAAGAGGTACATTGGCTCGTCGTACCAAGCAATCTTGGGGATGTCAGCCATCTCGAGCTTACGCTTGGTACCTTTCCAGATAATTGGTGTTAGCCAGTCATAGGTGCAGTAATATGTGAACCAACTGCAAGTCTCTTCAGGGGCGGGCTCCTCGGGGTTATAGCCTGGGATGTTGAGATCAACCTGCGGAGGCGACCATTCCCTTGGAGTAGTGACGGCTATAACAAAGGCCACGGCGAGAGCTATCATGCATCCGTAAACGGAGAAATTGTGTAGGCATTCTGTGCCCGTCCGGATACAGGGAAGGGCGTGTCCGGAGATGAGTATCACCAGCGTGACTGTAAAGACAAAGTTGACCTGATGCAAGGCCACATGGCGCCATCGAGTATGGTTGTGAAGACGGAGCAGTCCAAGAGTAAGTGCATATATAACAATGGCAACGTTTGTCCAGTGAAGCCGGTCTTTTATGCAAGCAACCGTGATTAAAACGACAGCAACGGATCTCGCTGCTTGGGATGCAAGCTCGTACGGCCAACGGATTTTGGGGGCTTTGGAGCGCTGATTCGAGGTTTGTCGGCGAATTTGGACAAGGCGAACGACGAGCCATGCCAATGATATAAGAAGTAAGCAAGCTTGAGGAATTCCGGACTGGGCCAGCTGCGATACATGATCAATCCAAAGAACATAAGGCAACGACACGGTGCTTTGAAGGACACTACGAAGTGTTTAGTATGACGATAGGAGTATATCGAGGCTATACAAACCTTTTAGGGTGAAATGATTGAGCGGTCGCGATAGACTGATTGCCATCGTATGGAGAAAATTCCAACCCGCCGAAGCGGTTGATCACAAAATCCATGATGGCGGCAGATACATGAGACACCTGCTGAGCCGAGATCAGAAGCTCAGTAAGAAGAGATGATTACTGATGAAGTAACAAGAACGAATAAAGCGCAAGCAGTTTACCGATTGTAGCAGATAACCCTCATCTCGCCATCACTGAGAAGAAAGAAAATGATGAAGGGAGGTGTTGAGATGGATGACTTGCCGTTTGAAAATACGTTATTCAGCTGAAGCCCGAAAACCCGGAGCTCATGCCCGAACAATCGATGGGGGACGAGTGGGGCAGGTACGAACCATCATGGCCGACCATCGGGGATCCGGGAGTGCTCTAGCGCGATACCTTGGTCGCCTAGTGCTTCCGGGCAGATGCTTTCAGTGGATGGGTGGATGGGCAGCCCTGGAGGACCGGGTGGGGTCCCCCGGCTGTCAAGAGCACAGCCCGCGTGCTAGCTACAGACGTCAATTGACCGCCAGCGACAGAGATCCATGGATGCCTCTGATTGACCGCCTCGCCCTGCATTGCTTGACCGGTTTCGGTGAAGGTCGTCGGTGCCTGATGGACCGATGGTATGCAACATGGCGCTTCAGGTGAGGAACTTGTCTCTTTTCCGGAGGGAATGCGTTGAGCACGATAGGTGCGGCTTTCCATGACAACGGCCGGAAAATCCACGTCTGAGGACAAGGTCAGGATGATGATAGGCGCGTCCGTAAAGTGATTTGGCGACTGAAAATAGTTTCATGCCAGTCGTTGTCATAAACTAGCATTTTCTATCTTGTGAAGATTGCGTTGCTGCCTAACGTCTGAACATGTCTGAAAGATACTAAACTTTGACACAGCAAGATGGCCGCAAGCTAAACGGTCCATGAGAAGACAATAAATGACTTGCATAGTGGCGTCGAAAAGATGGATTATGAGCATCGACCATCACCCGTTGCCTATCAACTATTAATAAAAGACCCGACGGGTTGTCTATAATTGATTAAGATCCCGCACTGCAGCACTGGCAAGCACCCGCCAACAATGATGCCAGATGCAACAACCCGTTTGCTCTATAGTCAGCAGGATATAGCAAACAAGCAAACCACTATACAAATAATATGTCTCAGACATTACAATAAACCGCTTGCAACCACCACCACCGCCGCGTTCACCAACACGATTCCCACCAAAGCCACCGCAACTCTTCCCACAGCCAGCGTATATAAGTTCGTCTTGCTAGACCCTCAGCATAGCCAATCAACAACGGCAGGCGCAGGTGTGCTGGCGCAATGGTAGCGCGTAGTCCTCCTAAGACTAAGGCTCAGGGTTCGAGTCCCTGGTATACCGCGAGATCTCAGATTTCATTTTTTGGCCATGTTTCCGAATGGTATGGCTCTGCGATGTGTGGTTGTTGCCGCTCCTTCTCTTTTTGCGCTTCCCGACCGATCATGGCGTCTGCCAATCGGCAGCCCGCATGCAGCCTCGTAAGGCTTGCTGTATCAGATAACGTAGGCAGGAGGCCAGAAGGAAGGAGCTCATCATCTCTGGTCGATCTGATGGACGTAATCTGTGTCCACAATCATCATTTAATTCTCATTAACCAATTAATACGCCATGCCTGCTTAGTGTAATAGGTCTTCTGATTATTGACAGTCTCCGCAACCATCTTTATTGATCATCACGACCGGGCTCATATCCCATACAAACAGCCGTCGCATAGTCCCCATCATGGCTGATCGACACCAGCGCGCTCAAATCCTCCGCCTCCCCTTCCTCGCTCCGTATGCGTGCGATAGGCGGCCCGCTCCCCAGCCTCTCTCCCTTGAAAACCCGCCTCTCGATCATCACATCGTGAAATGTCAGCCGTCGGTGCGGATGCGCCTTGATGGCGGCTTCTTTTGCCGCGAATCTGAAGCACCGTCAGTCCCTGCCGCCTTGCGGATGATTTGCCGTCAGTGTGTATCACCTCCCTGCGACAAAGGCAGCGCATTTCCACATCTCGGGATCGTTTGCTGCAACTGTCTCATGCGGCTGCTTCGTCTGTTTAGGTTCCCTCCAAGCACTTCTTCGGCCTATTGATGGTCCGCAACTCGGCGATAGCGCACGGGTCAGGATGTTTAGACGAGCATCTCTCCGCGACAGCTCTTCAGGAGACAAGACCCTATTCACGAAGCGCGTCGCGCGCGGTCCGCACAGGATGCCATAGATGCGAGATATCTGGCAAATGTCGGTTCCGATATTCAATGGAAACGGAAAAGCCCGCAAGGGCTTCATCAGTAAGAGCTAGCTGGTAATTGTTGGTGCAAAATCTTTGCCGCGTAAACGCAATTTTGGCGTGTGCTCGTGGATACAAGTCATCAGAGAGCTGCTTGCCGTATTCAGATTAGCGCATCACGGCAACTTATCGATTCGGCAGAGCCTCCATAACTACGTCACCCCGCACGAGCTTTCCTTTGCATCGTCGCCGGAGTAAAGGTTCCTGAAACTGTTTCGGATCAAGATTTGAGGGAACCCTCGGTTGAATTACTACCTAATTACCTAGGTGATCATTGATTAAACGCCTGCAAAGAGTGTGCGTAGCGTCAAAACACATTTTGAGGTAAACCCTCAACGCCATAACCTTCTTACTCCACTTCCCGTGGGGTTGTCAAAGTCAGTAGCAATGAGCAAGCTAAAAAGCAAGTAAAAGACAAAGTATGATCATATAGTTTCAGACTTGGCGATGGTGCGAAGATCGAAGCAGAGGCTGGAGGCCCAAAGATAACAGGACCGCTCTCTCTTGAGAATGGGAGCAAGCGCTTAGTTGTCAGCAAGGAGAGGTGCGCGCTCCTGGTCAGCAGGCGCAGATCGCCAGTTGATTTCTCGGCCAGTCCAGGCGGGGACCGCAACGACGACAGTGGCGATGAAGAGGAGAGCCATGATGATAAAGGCAAAGATCCACTGGAAAGCAATGACCTCGACGAGGAACTGGGAGACACCGATGGCAGCTGAGAGCACACTGAGAGAGAATCCCATGGTGTAATCCTGCATGTTGTTAGTGGACCATGATGCTTACGTATAGGGGGCGGACCAACCTTGTAAATGACAATGAAGAACAGACCGTACGCCAGAATGGACCAGATGAAGATGTTTCCAAAGATGCGGGGCACCAGGTGGTGGGGGTGAGAGATCATCAGGGCGCCATTCCAGTAGATGGCCACAAAGGTCCAGGCCAGAGGGCCAGAGACAACAGGGGTGTGGATGAAGCGAGGGTACGTGTTGTGGCGGAAGTAGAGCGACGACAGGTTGATAAAGTTGAGAACCAGAATAACCTCGGCCCAGTGGAAGTGGGATCGGACAAAGAGCATGACAAAGGCGAAGTGGAAGAGGTTGTTGAAGATGAAGTGGCTGCCTACGCTGGCGGAAGCATGGACAATGTCGGAGTTGCTCGAGAAGAGGTGACCGATGTATCCAGCCTGGAGGATGAAGAGGACAACCCTGGCCGAGGCGTTAGCATTTGGGGAGCGCTGTCACGGTGGGAGACACATACCAGTAGATGGAGGCGATAACCGAGTTCATGGTGAAAGCAGTGCGATACAGGTGGTTCTGCTCCCAGATCTTCCTGTTCCTTGTGTGGGCATCATCATCGGGGCGGTGGAGAGTGTAGTAGACAGAGACGACGACGGACAGGATCCAAGTGATGACAGTCAGAATCTTGTATGTGAGGATACTGCCATTCGAGTGGGAGTCCCTCTTGCTGAAGGGGTTGTCTGCGGGGAAATGGTTAGTCCAAGGCCATGGGTAGAAGCAGGCCAGAGGTACCTACACTGCTGCCAGTTCGCCATGATGGTCGGTTGTGGTGGAGTGACCCTGGCTGTAGAAGACGTCGAGAATAGTACAGAGGTCGAATCAAGATCGGTGCTGGGCCAGACTAAGGACGCAGCTCGAGGGTGTGTGGGTGGGCGCAGAAGAAGCTGTGACGTGTGAAGGAGGGAAGATGTCAAGATGTCAAGAGGTGCGGCAGCAGGACAAGAAAGTATTTAAACAGCTGGATTGATTTCGACGGCTGAATTGTTTATGCGGGGAAGCAGAGGATGATGGGAGGGGAAGGTCCGAGCAAACGGGCATCGACGATGTCCAAGTCACACCACGCAGCCATGCGCGATGGAAGATACCTTCCTCGAACAAGAAGCCAATGCACTGTAACAGTGTAAGATAAGCCAGATCCAGTTTACCACGTCAAAGGGCCAGGATGGTGAATTTGGGAAGCGCATGACTGCCCTGCTACAGCAGTTTACTACGTAGTATCAGATCGCCCATTAGCATGCACATCTCGACAACCTCAGTTGGCGGCTGTTTAGCACCGCTTGGATCGCCAACCTTGCCCTGCCTTGCCTGCCTTGCTTGACCAGATGACCTCGCACGAGGGCGCTAGGGAACTGGCCTGTCCTGCGGGGTGATGGAAGAGCCAAAAGGACTGCCGGGAAATAAAAAGAGACCGGGTTGTCATTGGTTTCGCCGCGTCGAGCCTTTGAAGGTGGTGGCGGCCATGACGATTCTGGACAAGTTGGTTGGTGTGTGACGTTTTATGGCGGTGCTCTGTGGCACAAGGCTACGCAACTGCTTGATTCGGCCTGGTTATTCGCGAGCAAGTCACCGGTCGCCGCCGAGTAAAGTAGTATCTTAGGAGACCGCCAGTGTCTAAGTTGCATCACGTTAACTCAAAGGAGAAGCGCCTTTTCTACCCTTCTACAGCCAAGCTGGGCAGCTTGGAAGGCAGCTTCTCAGCTTCATTGAAATTGCACCTGCCCTTCAAAAGAAGCAGACGGCGTGTGGTGCATGCGCAAGCCTGCGAATGCCTGCACCGGCCTGCATCTGGACTGCCCCCAAGACAAGTAAGCAACAGTCAGAGGGGAGACATGATTGGCTGGCAAAAGCGCCCCCGATGACGAACCGAACCTGGGCTTGGGTGTCTTGCTTTATTAACATTGGCTCACTGTGGGGACTGGGGACTGAGGACTCTCTTGCCTCGAAGGATTCCATCCCTCGTGCAAGACCAGCGCCGTGTTAAGGCATCTCTGGCATGCTGGCAGTTGCCCTAACAGAGAACCTGTGTCTCGACCTTTTTGGTCCGTGTGACCTTTTGTCCAAGAGACAGCGGCAATTGGGCAGGCATCGCCCGGTTTTGTCTTGTAGTGGCTGCCCATCGAGATTCGGAGTTACATCCAAGTCCACTACTTGCCGGCAGGTGCTTACTCTTGTGGTTTCCTAAACTGTCGATGCCTTCAGCTCCATTGAGTATCGATTCTTTGCCTTTATCCTCTTTCACACCGCGTCTTTGATGCCTCGAAGCATTGGATAGCGACCGACTCTGGGTTCTTTCTTTGATACCCCGGATCCTCTTACGTTGCCGTCTCTGCAGGTTTCACGGCCCGAAACAAGTCGTGTCTCAGTCCAACACCATCACCGCCTGTGCCATTGCCCACACCAACACGCTCTAGACGCTGTCTTGGCTGTCTCGCGGCAACACTCTTCCACTTCCTGAGATGGTGGTCTCTGATACATGCACCAGCATCGAACCACCACGGGCAGGGACCTGGACATCCCTGTAGAATCGAGGCACAGAAGCTGCTTCGCAAGTTACGACGCCCATTCAGGCTGCAAGGTAAAATGTAGGTGTACCGTGGTACAGTATCACCAAGTTTCAATTCAAGCAAGGACTTTTGCCGACCGGTTAGATGCTATGCGCATTTATATACACTCTGCTCTTGACCTCGACCTCTCATGACCGGAGTTTGTTGGTATTGCAGAATAGCTTATCGCCGGCATTCCTCCACCTTTCAAAACTCGACTGTCGCTTTGCTCGTCTCTGCTCGTCGGATTGTTCCGCCCGAGGGCTTGATTGACGCTCTGTAGGGGTTCTTTTAGGTGCTTTTTGGTGGTTATAATCGTCGCTCCAGGTATAGCTGCTCCCCAGCTGAGCGGTGATGGACCAATCCTCGTGGCTGTCGAACAAGCCTCTGTGTTGTTGGCAGTTGTTTACGTTTATCTTGACTGCAACCGACCTCGTCTCTTTTCTGTCAAGTTGACCAACGTTGTTGTTGTCGTCAATAGGTTCGTATACGTTGGGTATCCGCGGGTACTGGCTGGGCTCCTCCCACGCGTTGAGGTAGTCGTCGTGTATCATGATGGATCTGGGAGGATGAGATGCTACCGAAGTTTGTAGGGCGCGGGCTGAAAAGGACGAAGTGATGGGAATTGCCGGGTCTTTATTCACGTCCATGACTGTCATTTGATGGCGAGAGAATCCGAGGTGATGTATGTTTTTGAGGTGAATGAGATGGTTCACGCAGACGCAGACGCACCCAAAGCTCACGCGCATGTTGGGGCATGATGGCCAATCGCGGCCAGCTACAGGCCAGCTCCAGGCCAGCTCCAGGCCAGGTTTGGGGGATACGGCCCAATGCAACACATGATACGGCCTGGATGTCTAACGTTGGGTGCCGTTGGGCTACGATTTATCGGATGCACGAAGCTGCGATTTTGCAATTTCTATCTGGGGTCAAAGGAGAATAACGTCGACTATCACCCGCTCTCACTCCCCTCCCCCTCCCCCTCCCCATCCCGACGCCGGGGGCTGTGCGGGCCACGATGGGACAAGAGAACATGACACCAAGTTGCA
>JABEYC010000238.1:0-92053 GCA_013266195.1 Fusarium zealandicum
ATTCTGCTGTTTTTCTTGACCCCTCAAGACTGGCAGCCTATTGCGCCTTGGCGGCATACTAGTAAGACGGTGGCTGACCACCAGCACAGATGCAGCGCTATCATTTAATGAAATAAACCGCCTGCTCAGCAGGGACATTAAATGAATGTCTGTTAGGTCAATAGCTCCTCGGTCGAGATTGCCCCCCCCCCCCTCTGCATGGGATCTTCGCGGAGCTGAAAGACACCCCGGACACGTTCAAGGCAGACTACAGGTCGATCATACATCACAAGCCCACGGATTCGAGTTAGGCAATCAATGAGCATCGGCTCCTTTGCCAAGACGAGTTAGACATTGTGTTCATAGTCACCTATTGACAGGCCGAGTCTAATGATGGTGCATGTTGGCTGAAACAGCCATGGCACGTCTCTCACATCCACTCATCACATAGAGAATCTCAATCATCTCCATTAAACACTCTTCAATCGACCAAGATTCCATCACGGCTCAAACAGCGCTTTCAGACCTAGTGTCGAGTCTTGCATTCATCACAGCGCAGGGTATAGGTCGGGTCGTAAGGGGTTCCAGAATACTCAATCCAGCAGCCAAAGTCAAGCCCGCAGTGTCGACACTCTTTCGTCTGGTTGACTTTTCTGTGACACTGGACGACTCTAGAAAGGAGAGTAGACTGGTTTGGCGTCGCAGCAATGGACGCCCTTTTGAGGTTGTCTCGTTCGGTAGTGAGCGTTGCTACCTTTTCCCACTCCGCCAGGTATGCCTGCTTGTATCGGTCGTGCTCGGATGCAGATGCCGCTGCCTTTTTCTTCTCGGCTTGAACGGTCTTCTTCAGGTTGTCGCACTCGACAACCAGCGCTGCTGTTTTGTCCTTCTCTGCTTCGAGAGTCTTTTTGAGGTCGTCCCTTTCGGTCCTTGCAGCTGTTGCCGCGCTTTTAATACGGGCATTGGCTTTCTGTGTGAGTAGCTCTCGTCCGTTAGTCATATTTTCCTTCTCGGCTTCCAGAGCTTCCTTGAGGCTGTCCCGCTGACCCATCAAAGCCGTAGTCTTGTTAACCTCAGCATCGTAGTTGTGAGAGTGAGTGTCGCGTTCGGCAGAGAGTGAAGAAACCTGCTGCTTCAAAGACGCGAGTTCGGCTTCGAGAGCCATCATCTTCTCCTTATCTCCTGCACTCCTCTGGTTAACACTGGTGTTAACCTTGACAAACTGAAGTTCGCTTCCCCGCAACTTCTCTGCCGTCTTCTTCAGGATCTCGAACCCGAAGCCACTCAACGCGCTAAGCTTCTCGAAGCCATGGGCACCCATCAACTCGTGAACGTGCTCGACGGCAGTAGTGGAGATCAAGTGGTGCAAATTCTTGTCTCCGCTTGATGAGAAAGCTGAAATAGCGACACTCGAAAAGACAGCGCTGGACCAGCTTTCGCGGAAGATGGTGTCGATGTAGATGATGGCGCGATCGCACAGCTTTGGGAGGCCATAATGATGGCCAATCGCGTTGACGTCCACATGACAGAGAAGAACATCTCGCATGATAGAATCTGGGAGAGAGTCGCTTGGTGGTTGGGCATGTGTTTTGGAGTTTGCGGCGCCGTTGGCTATGGATGGTTAGACATTGACTTGAAGGGTGTTAAGCGTGATCATGGAACATTAACCCACCCTTTGTAGTCGAAAATCCATTGGCGATTCCACCAGTCTTCCACTCGCGAACTGCTAGAAGGGCGTCTCCGTTGATCACGTACTCCTCGTGGTAGAGGAACTCAATCATGCACTCCACAGTGGCAACATTGAACGTCGTGATATGAAGAACATTGCTGTGTGACCCCTGAGCTTTGGTGTTAGCCGTCCAAATCGTCGGCTCAGGGTTCTTCGTTAGCTATTTGGCTTACCTTGGCACCTCTCTCCAACTCTGCCGCGATGACTGACGACTGCGCACAAACGATGACCTTGTGCAATCGAAACTCCTTTCCCTCACAAACGAGTGTGAAATCGCTAAACTTTCCGGTCTCCAGGAGACCAAGGAGCATGGCAGGGCTCACGGCAGGTTTTGCCATGGTTCATTTAAAGTGACTGTAGAAATTGGGAGGTAAGATAAGGGCGAAGAATGAAGGGAAATGCAGCGGGGAATCTTCAAACGACGCGCATGGAGGAGGATTATGCCTCGAGGAGGAGAGGTCTGACCTCTAAGAAAGAATCGGAGATGAAAGAATGCGGACCGAGACTCTTGGGAGAAGTGAAGCAGCGTGAAATGGAGGGAGGAGTAAAAGTGAAAGCGTGAAGCAGAAGAAGAGAGGAGCGCATGCCTTCACGGTTTTGTGAGGGCTGCAACTGCCTAAGGCTTATGATAAGCCTAAGGCCAATAAGTCCACGGAGAGAGCTGCCCTATAACTTCAAGGGTCTGACCAATATGTACATTGGAGCATTCGATATTGAAGACCAATGACGTAGCGAGATCTCTACCAGCTGCTTTTATCTTCTACCTAGATGGATGTGGATTTATAGGCCAAGGGGAGTTGAAGGCATCGTGAAAGCACAGAAACTAATCATTATGAACTCGAACATCAACATATTAATTGGGAAGGAAATACATAGATGGCCGGTCCACGCCAAAACTTCAACAATTACCATGAGACTCAGGTGTCAGGGGTTAAAGGTCTCATTTGAGAACAAAAGGATCTTCGTCTTTGCTCCAACATTTCTCCATTCGAAGTACCCTGTCCTCAGTGATTCATCCAAAGAATAACACCAAGAGGTGCAGTGAAAAAAGCCACCAAACTTGCAAAAGCAGTGAGTCCAACCTCGACGCCAGACTCTGTGATGCCAAGTGAACATCCAACCACGGAAGAGATAAAGATCCCGGTCAGGAGTAGATACAACAGTGATATTCTCCTAAACCTGTATGATACCACTAGAACTCTGTTGCGAGGTGATCCAGTAAGGACCCAGTGAGGGTAATTCGTCGCAAAATTCTCCGCCGCCTCGATATGGCCGTTGCCCAACAGCGCCGTCAGCTCTTCAGATACCTCGCGGCTGCACAGGACAACTTGCCGGATGGAGTTCCCTGCCTCGAGATTTTCATCCAGAGTCTAGTTGAAGGTTGGCTTCAAACGCCCTATAAAGTCTGAAAGCGGGATGACATGGATCACGTACCGTTGACAACTACTCAGCATCAACCATTGGCTCCGAAAGCATAGCACGCAAATGTTACCGCAACCACGAACTCGGTACAACTTGAAACCACTGATTACGGATCTGCCTCATCACGGCTGCTTCGGATTGATCGCATGAATACTTGGATTGCTATATCAGTATTGGCTTCGACGGCCTTGATAGGCAACCCGAATCATTCGCGGCGAGGCTGTTCCTGTATCATCTTGGCTGATAGCGGCTGGCGACTGCAGAACAGCGAGATCATTGTACATACTCGATGAGCTGATTGTAGAGGACGACCGTTCTAAGGTATATCCTTTACGCAAACCTGTATGGTGCGATGTTTTCGAGAAACATCCCAGCCATGAGATATTCAGCATTGGGCAACGGCAACGATCCTCCTCAAATCTCCATGCTACTTGAGCGGCGAAGCTCGCTCCTCATGAGACTTCACTATTGTTATCAAGATTTTACTGCCCGCCAGCAATTGAGGCGTTCTGTAATCTAGGTCAGTGGTTTCTTTCATCCCTACACCCGTCCATCGAATGGTCAAAATACGCCATGGCGCAACACAAGACTAAACAGTCAAGTGTGGTTGAATCTAATGCTTCCAGGGCAGAGGTAGCCAAACATCACTCAACCGCGACCACATTACTGGTATTACCCGACTGTTTCTCATGCCTAGAAAGCGGAAAAGTCGACTCGAGAATGGAGTCCCCGCAGAACAACAGGGGTTCCCTTGCCCGTTCCGGCACCGTCTTTGTCGACCCGAGAGTGGTTATCCTGAATGCCGAAAAGGGAACAAAAAGACATTCCCCAACATGGAAAAGCTCAATTAGGTTATTACAGACTTCTTTTCATCCTGGTGAGATTCCTAACAATGTTAGAATAGAAGCGAGCACATTCAGGGACTTTACTCAATGGAATACCGGTGTTGAGGCTGCCTTTTCAAGTTTATCCATATGCCAAGTCGGGATTCCCTCCAAAACGCGAATAGGCCACCGTTCCGTCTGCCCAGAAAGAATCTCCGGTAGAAATAGGGAGGATATTGACGCCAGATTTGTCTTGATGGATCAAGATCAGGAAGCCCGGTGGCACAACTGGAGACAGGCCAGCGTTTCTCGTCAGTATTCCCAGGGTGGAAAAAATAAGTCGATTCCACGCTGGGGCTGAGAGAGAATCTACGAGAGTATTTTCCCTGGCACATTTTCTCAAGCAAATAAAGATACGCGGCGAACCCTGAAATCCCAAGGCGATCGTTTCAGCCCTTCCCAAATCCCTCTACTCAACTTTGCATCAGTCGCGGATGACCACCCAATTCTTCAGCTCGACCGTGTAACTGATCAACAATGGGAAGCGGAGAGCATGGGAGACCCTTTGTGCGCAGTTGTCGATCTTCCACAATATCAGAGTGGTACAACAGGAGTTCATACTTTCTTAATCAGCCACTTGACAGCCATCTTCGACCAAGACATCTTCTTGGGAGCAGGTTCATCTTTAAATACCTACGGGCCTTGGTGTCTCGTTGAACCACACGACTTTAGTCTACTTCTGACATTTAAATCATCCATCTTGTGCCGGGTCGACAACCTGGAGCAGTTTCCCGAGAACCTTGAGTACGCCGACTCCATGGCCCAGTCAGAGAACGCAGCGCACGTACCCTCGAACCTTGTCTGGAGAAGATTCAAGGATGCACTTGTTGTTTCGTGCTAGTCAGCGTCTAAGAGGGGGACGAAACGGCTCGGCAAGATCAAAATCTGGTGGATGTTCAAAATCAACGGCCCCGAAGGCAATGCAACAGCAAAGACAGCATAAAGGACGGGATGGGTTTATGTAGCTCCACATCCTGCATATGATATCATGAAAGAAACTATATACTATAACCCGTAATCACCCGTAATAACCCGCAATCGCATATTCCCCCAGGACACTTGTCTGCTGAGCTCCGCAACTCCGCCAAATCCTCCGCACCGGGGCCCTTGTCAAACCTTCCAATTTCATGCCGACGGTCCTATAGTTGCTCCGAAAGAACTGGCAGGTAAACCCTACCCATTGGCTGGTTTGTCATGGTCCCTTCAACTGGCGAGTGACGTGAATTCTGGCTGTGCCATGCCTGATAACGTTATGGGCCACGAAGATCATTCTACGTGAGATGTTCAGTAATCATTGATGACCAAGTCGTCTCGCAAGAAGTCGGACCAGCACGTAATCACCGACATAGTATATATATTTAGATTTCCATCCACTCTCGGCGCTTTCATTATCCCTTTACCCTCATAGACAACGCTCCAGTTAAAGCGTGCGTGGTACACCATGAAACATTTACACCATCTACTCCTCGTGCCAGCGGCATGGGCAATCACATCTCAGGCGCAGCTGGTGCCTCCAGCTGTGCCAATGTCAACGGGCTTCAACTCCTCATTCGCGCTATCCGCCGTTCAAATCGAGGCCGCTGAGCTGTCCGAGACGGCGGCGTCCAGCATCAACGCCGTCATCAACTTCTATCGATCTAGCCTCGCAAACGGCGGGCCACGCCAGGATGACTTCTACAGCCTTCCAGAAAAAGATCCCGCGTTGGAGGCTGGCCAGGTGCTCAAAGTCCAAGAAGTAACCGATCCGGCTCCTTTTGCCATCGCGTCCGGCTCTTCCCTCAGTAGGATCCTTTACACCACCCGGAACCTGAACGGCACAATTGTTCCAGCGAGTGCTTATATCCTGTGGCCTTTCCTACCGCGACAGTTTCATGACAAGCCTGATGGCAACGACGACAAGGCGGCGGCAATCCTCTGGGCCCATGGCACGACTGGCTACTTTGCCGACTCTGCGCCGTCTTCCTTCCGCACTCTTTACTACGAAAACATGGTGCCACTGTCTCTCGTGCAAGCTGGCTACGCTGTTGTTGCGCCAGACTATGCAGGGCTTGGCTTGGAGCATGATTGGGATGGGAATACCATCCCCCACCAGTACTTTGCCACGCCGGCTGGCGGCCAAGACACGCTGTACGCTATGCAAGCGGCTCTAGAAGCTTTTGATGAACGGCTCAGCGGAAAGTTTGCTATTGCTGGACATAGTCAAGGCGGTGGTGTAGCTTGGAGCGCGGCCGAGCTGCTTGCATCGAACGACAAGCAAAACGACTTCAAGAAGCTCCTCAAGGGGTACGTGGGCACTATCTCAGTCGCACCAGTCACGAAGGTCTTCTCTAGACTCGGATTCCTCGCAATCACAGTTTCGATACGCCTATCTAGCATATTTCCAGACTTTGATCTCAATCAGTGGCTCCATTCATTGGCCATCGCCAGAGCCCGACTGCTGGGCCAGATTCAGGGATCTGCTGCCGTGGCGCAGCAACTCTTTCTGGCGGAGCCGTCGGAAACCTTCTTGAAGCCGGGTTGGTATGATTCGTCGTATCATGCACGCGCATTTGCGAAACTGGGCAATGTCGGCGGGAGACCATTTGCAGGCCCAATGCTGGTGATCCAAGGCTCGGAGGATGTCTTTATAGAAGATTCAGTCACCAACCAGACTATCAAGGAAACATGCGACTTGCAACCAGAGAGTGACCTGGAATACATGCATGTCAAGGGACTCGGGCATACTCCAGTAATCTCAGCGGCCAGGCTATTGTGGATGAATTGGCTTGAGGAGAGATTCAGCGGCGGAAAGACAAAGGCTGGCTGTAAGGAGACTTCTATTAGCGGATGGCTGGGCGATGGTAAGCACTTTGTGGGCAGCAACTCTTATGCACAATGGGTTGGAGCCCCAGAGTATATGTACCAGAATCCCGGAGCAGTATAAGGAGGTTCTTTATGCTCAGAGGTCCAGCTGGTTAGATAGCATTACCTACGTAGAGTTGGTCTTGGCACTTACAAGATGCGATACATCGGAAATATATTCCCCATTTGGACGAGATGATGCCGTTCCGAGCTCGCCGTCCACTAGCGTTGTAAGGCGTGAGTGACATTTTGTAGCGCTCACAAAGTGGGGACGATTCCCGACTGCGAGTCATCTTCAACCCTTCATCAAACCTGGACGACGCGCTCGGGCAGTTCCTGTAACTGATTCAAGTTTGCTCTACTGGTATAGGCCCTGTTTCATGATTTGAACAACTTCTAGGCATCACCACGAGCAGTAACATGGCGGATACAGGGGAACGAGAGTGCGGAAGCACTTCCGCAGATCCCGACGCAGTCTCCCTGGCTCATAACTCGGATATCATGCCAGGAGCAAGAACGGCAATCGATGCTTTGACGGTCTCTAATAATGATTATCAATTTACTGACTTTGGTTCTATACCCCAGTCAAATAATCTCGGACAACACGGGTTGTTTGATGCCAGGATTGAGGACTTGTGGTCAGCATCTCTCGCCAACACTCCGAACAATATTGCTGCTACCAGTGATCAACCTACGTATATGGATTCAAATTGGAACTCTAGGAATTATAACAGCTTTACCGTGTCTACAGGTGACCTGGCTCTAGGCGAATCAGACGTCTTCATGAATGGCTACGCAGACGCAATCAACAAAGACAATGTCCTGCCTACAGCAGACTCCGGCTCGAGTACTGCTGCCACAGACGATGCCACCTCTTCAAGAAATCTGTCACTTCCTCCCAAGATTGGACATCGGTTCACTCGCGATTCAGCACGCGTCTTGAAATGGTGGTTCGCCGAACATACCGAGCACCCGTACCCGAGCGAGGAAGAAAGGATTATGCTACAATGCAAAACCGGCTTGACTAAGACTCAGGTCACAAACTGGCTGGCCAATGCTAGGAGACGGCGAACGGCAGATTGCAATGCTCATTCTTCCTTGTCTAGAGCTGGGAAGAGCCAGTCAGGATCTGCCCATACTCCAAGACGAGCTGGAACACCGATACCTCGAAGCACGGCATCTTATCAGAACATGGATCCTCTGCAACGATGGGTCGACTCTCCTCCCGAGAACGAGCCAGCTGCAGCTTCTGCCATTGCGCGGGCAGTGGCTTCGGGAGACATCATGCCTTCGCGTCAGTTGTGAATGGGTGCCTATACACGAGCACGGCTGAGCTGACATTTGAAAACAGTAAGCCGGAGATATACAGGTTCCAGCGACGATGGATCGGGCCGAATACGCCGCCACGCTTCTTCAGCAAGCAGCTTTGCTACCTCAAGTCGTGGCTCTACAGATTCACGATCCTCCAAGGGTTCAATAAGCGCGTCTTCGTCTCTCAGCCGCGGCCGTTCGTATCGCAGGAGGCGCGCAGCCAAAACTACCCTGGCCACTCCTCGACATGCGTTTCAATGTACGTTCTGCACTGAAACCTTTCGAACAAAGTACGACTGGCAAAGACACGAGAACTCGTTGCATTTACCACTCGAACGATGGGTCTGCTCTCCTGATGGTGCTTCGGCGGTGAACCCTGAGACCAACCAGAAGTATTGCGTGTTTTGCGGCGAACCAGATCCCAGCGAAGCCCATCTCGCAACTCACAACCCAGCTGCTTGCCAAGAACGGTCTTTTAGTAGGAAAGATCATCTGAAGCAGCACCTAAGGCTCGTTCATCATGCTGGACTGATCTCACTTTCCATGAAACTCTGGAAAGCCGAGAAGCCGGAGATTCACTCTCGGTGTGGCTTTTGTCAAGCCGATCTGGAGACTTGGCCTGATCGAGTAGATCATCTGGCAAATCACTTCAAGCTCGGCTCTACAATGGCAGATTGGTCGGGCGATTGGGGCTTTGAAGAGTCCATCAACGTCACACTCGAAAACTCGATGCCGCCGTGTAAGAGTGCCCCGAATCTGACCGTTGGGAACTCACTAACGCTTCAACGTCAGATCTTATCGACTTTGAGCGCGGCACCCCGTTCCCATTCGAGGCGAGCGGTAAACCACCAGACTCCCCTCGGAGCGCCTACGAGCTGATCACGCTGGAGTTGGCCTATTTTATACAGACCCATTACGACGCCGCTGGGGACATGCCGAATAATCTAAGGCTACAGCTTGAAGCATGTCGTATTATCTTTGCGTCCGAAGTTGTTTTCCCAGAGCAGAACTCAGACTCACATGGTGGACTGTCCTGGCTAAGAGACCTGATCCTGTCGTCAAGTGAGATCACGCAGCAGGCCCGGTTTGGCCCTATACGTTCTCGAGCCGAGAGCAGGCTGTCTACCATGAAGATCAAGGGAAAGAATGCGTTGTTTGAGGCTTGCCCGCTTGAATCACATTTACATGCGTTTGTCCATGCTCGGCGCGCGACTGGGGCTGTTGCGGTTCAAGATCACGAGCTGCAGAAGGACGCTTGCAGAATCATTACTCGCATGGAGGGTGATCTAGGAACGACACCCGATTTCGTGGCGAATTGGCTCGTCACCTTGATAAGTCAATCAACAGATTGGCTTCGTGGCTTTCGGCGCCGCGCGAATCTGCTTACATGGGATATGCCTATCCAGAACATTCAAAACCCCATGCCGAGCTGGTTTGAGGGTCAGAACGAGCGGCCTTTACAGAACTCGTTTCCAGACGATCTGTTCCCTTTAGAATTTCGAGATACTTCCTTGGGAGAAGCGAGTGGCACTGGTCTGGATATCGGACAGTGTTATAGTGCTGAACCGTCCAATGGACAAGCACATTCCTCCGGTCTCATCCCCCCCTGGCTCATCAACAATCCAGACATGACTATATCTACAACATCTCACCCGCACCCCAACCCTCCGTCAAACATGGAAGGCGTCACAGCCGGAAATTGGCCCGCAAGCGCTCAAGGAGAAAGCCCCAATACTCAAGGAACACAACCGAGCGAAGGAGACATGAATCGCAGGCCGGCCTGGCTCAAAACTGGGATCTTTATCCTGAACGACTCAAACCATCATCGGTGGTTGGCTCATGAGCTCAAGAGATGGGTCACGGCCACAATGTCTCCTAATAACCCGAATCGACATGTTCCTTCTGACGAGGAGCTCAGGCATCAAGCTCGCTGCCTTTTGTATAATGAGTGAGTAGCCGACTTCCAGTTTTCTCTGTCCTATTTACTATGCTAACACATTTTAGTGATGACCCTTGGAATCAGAGCGCTGCGGATAATGCTCAGTGGTTGGACAAATTCAAGCTCGATGTTGGTATTCAATAGTTATCCATGATTATATAAAAGCTTTCAGACTTAAGCACCTTTCCAGCCGCTCAATTCTAGTATTCCTGATTTATTGTATATGAAGCCATTGTTCAAGATTCCCCTATATCTAATCCCAGGGAATCGACGTTGGGTTCTTGCAAACAGCATCTGCTATCGCCAACGCCAACACGTTGCTAGTCGTCCCGACAGGGAACAGCGCGATGAGCGTCGATCTTTTAAGCCTCGACGTCGGTATACAGTACATGCTCCGTAGCCCTTGTATTAGATCGCGGGTGAATACGCCAAAGAGCTGCTGTAGGAGCTGGATATCGACTTGGTTGTGTTGAGTTATCCATCCGAGTATCCCTTCCGCCCTGCCATCAACTCATAAGTTCCCATGTGAAAATGAATATAGGCTAATATCATATCAATACTATGATTTGATATCTTAATACGGATGAGAACTTATACTCACCTTCGTAATAGGCTCCCAGCCTGGGATACGGTGTGGCCTAGAGGAGCACGCACTTGTAAAGGTACCGCCAGGCGGGCGTGTTGTGGAGGGCCCAAAATCCAGCTTCAATTGCAGTGTTGCAAGTGAAGATTGTGAATGCTAGGGTTCTAGAGACTGTTTTGTTGATCCTATTCTTATGTGCCTTTCCTCTATCAAAGAGGGAGTTGCCGCCACGATAATAAAGAACACAATTCCTTTCCAGGTCTTTGACATCAGAACCTAACATCCAGAAGACCCTGTTTCTATTCCACTCCATTGATTCCAAAGCTTTCTATCAAAAGCCACTGCAACAACGACATGAATGTCTTGTCCTCTGCATCCGGCTCTTGTAACATTGACCACCCAGAAGCTCTTGCGGCCTTTTGAATTCTTCAACTTCTCATGTATTCCTATCCGCAGATATCTGTCCCCTCCATGCTCCAAAGATGTGTTTTGTGTCGCTGTCGGGGCTGCTAGCTTCTCCCCCTTCTTTATTCGTCAGCAGCCGTGCGGAAGTATATGTTCAAACACCCTGACGCCCCTCCAAATGAAGCCTGCTAAACTGTAATATAGTCAATGTCTTTGCCTTCTACTCAAGTAACCAACCTCAGCCACAGTGTCGACGTGATGCTGACTGTATGTCCTAGATCAACTCTTTAGCGGGTAGGGAATTGAGAAAAGCATGGGATACAGCTTCGGCTTCGGTATGTGCTAATCAGATAGATGCATCAAACAGATAGCCTTCCTACAATTAGCAAAGGCGGTGTCAACTTTTTCTTTGCTTTGCTGGCTATGAGGTACGCAGAAGCATACTATCCTCTACCTATGCAGTGCTTTGATTCTAACTGCACGCAGATCCATCGACATTATCGGAAGAAGACGCTGGCTTCTATCCACGCTGCCCATGATGAGCGTCTTTCTGATGGTCTCGGCTATCTCATACGCCCTCGTGGACAAGAGCGCCCCTCCTGAAGAATATAACGTTAGGGGTGCCCCCGAGTCTGTTGCTGGCATCGTCTTCATTTACTGTAAAAATACCCCTTTCCCGGTTTCAAGAGCCAATACCGACTCTTCCTCTAGTATTCGCTGCGGTCTACTCTCCCGGTCTTGGTATGTTTCTGGCTTCGTTTCGCGATTTAGTTACTAACTATTTTAGGGCCAATCCCGTTTACTCTTGCATCTGAAAGGTTCGTTCCATCTGCCCCTTGGAAGTCTCTTCAGCAACTAACAGTCTTCAGTTTCTCCTTGGAACATCGAGAAGCGGTATGCTTGAGCGCTTGATCGTCTCTCTCTTTGCAGTCTCTAGCATGGCTTTACAGGGCTCCGTAAGGGCGGTGTTGATATGCATGTATCCATCTTTACAAGTAGCTTCCATCACTTGGACAGTTTAACATTTGTAGTCCAAGACTTGTATTCTGGTTCTCTCACCAGCCAAGGCTGGCTCCTCGTCATTGTCGTCAAAGAGTGGAGCCCGAAACCCTTGGCGATCCCCCAGAGTCCCTGGAATTTAGCGCCCGGCAGCCCAAAGCCGCGCGCCATGTGGCGTGTGCCACCTTGGGCGACGTCACCTCTCAGACATGAAGATGCATCACGCACTGCCTCAACACCATCAACTCAAGCTCAGCATTTACACAACTCACATCCAGCAGCTCTCAGAACAGTTTCAAGAATGGCGCCTCCTCAACCATACCAATACGGGAACCAAGAGCAATACACGGCGCCTCCGCCGTACGCTTACCAGCCGCCGTACCAAACATACGCGCCGCCCGCCGCTCCTCGACGCCGCTCCCCGCGCGCAAACTGCCTCGTCATCACGGCGCGGCAGTTCGCCATCATTGTTCCCGTCGTCATCATCGTCCTCAACATCTGGTGGTCTATCCGTGATAGCAGCTACTGTCCCAGCAGCAGCGACAATGCCGGGGGTTCATGCTACCTGATGCTATGGCTGAGCCTGCCCATTGTACGTCGTCTTATATAGTAGAGAGGCCCGTTTCACAGCTAATGGGGATATCAGGCCATTGTATCATGCCTCTGGGGCATCGCGACCAACATCTCTGCTCGCCGCGCCACGCATGGCATGTCGCATATTCCGCTCATGGTCAACGTAGCAGTCCAGCTCATGCTTGCTATCGGCGCCACGGTCTGCTTTATCATCTTGGTCATCGAGATCCAAGGCCAACCCACGTGGAGCCGCTACACGTCGCGCGCCATGGCAGGTCTCCTGGCCATTCTGATGTGCGTTGCTTCTAAACCCAGAGCACACTGACTGAAACTGACATTCTGACTAGGATCATTAATTGGATCATGTTTGGGTGGACAGCGTATGAGACGCACGTGGATCGACGTGAACGACGACGTGACAACAGCCAGATCCCCTTATGAATGCGACAAGACGTGGCAAGACTAGTAGTTAATTGATTTGTGCATCGAGCTCGGCTCGTTTCTACTGTATCAACTACCCGGATTGTGACCTCTAGAATGCGAGCAACAAAGATAACCACCCACGCCAAGAGTTCCGTATTATCGTACAATGCGCCCTATTTTCTGATATCGCGTGCCTCGATCAGTGTCAGCAACAGACTATGTGGCTAGAAGCACCTCGAGACCTGCTTGTTCCAGCGTCACTTTACAGGTTGCCCGCGAATCCTCCGTGCGCCGCAAATCGCAGCTGGTAGTCTCGAAGATCTGCCCAGTGTCGCAACTCCTCCTCCTCATCCTGCGACGTCATATGGTTCAACTCCGATGTGTCAAGCCCGGCGCCGCCACTGGCCCCTGTCTTCTCCAACTTCATCAAAATGTTGATCAGCTGCGACAGCGCCTCCTCTGACTTGACCGCAAATGGTCCCTTGCGCTCAGGAGCATCGTTGAGGAGCGTCGACGCCACCTGGCGGATCTTGTTGATGAGTGACCCCCCGTTGGGCTCCATGTTGCGCTGTGAGATCGACCCAAGGACTGTGAGAAGGCCCTGCACGATGAGTTCACGCTCCGACGACATGAACTCGTGAATCTCCTTCTCGTCGGCATCCTGGGCCGCCTTCTCCTCCTCCGACTGGCCCTCGATGGGGTTAGTGTCCTGCTGCTGCTCAGTCAAGTGAACGTCGCGCAAGTCAAAGTAGAGCTCGACAAAGTATGACCGAGTAGCCAGTTGCGAGACAAAGATGTTAGCCTTCTGGATCTCATACTGTAGATGGCGACGCCGGACCGGGTGAGCCTTGATCACATTGCGCAGGTCGTAGGCTGGTTGGCTATTTGGCCAGGCAGGTGGCACGTATTGCAGGCCTGACTCGTCGAAGCTAGCCAAGGTGGCCGCCTCATCACCATGGTTCCCAAGTTGAAGCTCCGGTGGCAGATTATCAGTAATGCTCTTTGCCGCGATGAGCCCGTCCCGGAGCAGGATACGCTGGTCGGCCCAGGGTAGAGTGCTCATGCCATAAGCCAGCTCGAGGCTAACGATGCCGTTCATGGTGGTGTAAATGTCGATGGCAAACCGAAAGCCCGTCAACAGGGTGACACTGCCATCCTGCTGATGAATGATTTCATTGGCGAGCACGCAGATATCATCAACGTTTTCCGGATAAGCAGGGTAGGGGAGACTAGGAGTCGAGGGGGCGATAACCATGTCCGCGGATGAGGCACCAAGCTGTGAGAAGGAACTGATGGCAAGTTAGCACATAAGTCTCGTTCAACATGAGTCGAATACTTACCGCACGCCGAGAAGTAGGCAATAGAAGATGCGCTTCCCGATCTGGTCTTTGACGTGGTTGAAAGGCAAGGGGTCTGGTGAGCAATTGTCATTACCAAAGGTAGGGAGAGTGCCAGGATGCTTAGGTCGACTGAACCCCAGCTCACGCAAAAGTGTCAGGGTCTCGGCCATGAATTGGCCAGAAGCATTCCATTGATGGCTGTAGCCCGAGGACAGGCCCAAGAAGTAGCTGGTCGCAGCGTCGTCGAGGGTCTTTGGCTGCTTGAGTTGCCATTTGCTTCCCCGTGTCAGCAGCGCAATCTCACGGCATTTCTCAATCATGACAATGGCCCGAGGGAAAAGGTGCGTGCTGTGCTGTGCCTTGAGGTGCTCCCGCGCACTTCGTGGAAAAGAGGCGACAAGGGCACACACCATGCTCGCTAATAGTCCGAGAAACTCGGGCCTGGTGCGATCTTCCCGGTTGGCAAACGACTGTCGGAATGTGGGTTCATGGGGGAAAGGCGCAAGGGGATGGATGTAGGTGAAGAAGTCGTCTACTAGCAGTTCAAGAACAGGCATTGGCGCGATAGACTCGGCATCGAGAGCGCCCTCGGTCGATATATTCATCAGCGTCTTGGCCGCAGTCTGAGGAGACGGCGACAAGGCCCCATAGACTGCCGCCGCTGCCGCCGTCGCGGCTGGTGTATCCATTCGTACGCGCTTGGCAGCTTTTGCGGCCTCAGCGTGCTTGTTCGGAGGTCCTCGACGCTTGGTCTCGCGGTTAAAGGTACACTCGACACCGAGTTCTCGACAAGGCCGGCAGGGCATGTTTGCGTCGTCGCATTTGACTTTACGCATACTACACATATCGCAAGCACGGCGAAGTCGCGTCAACTTGGGGTTGACGGTCGGATCCCGCATGACGCCGCCCTGAGCGAGCTGGGAGGACATATCGGTGGGTACATGGTGGAGGGACTGTCCCGGAATGCCGTGAGGAGGAGGAGGGAGACCATCTGGAGGAGATGTCCCGTCCATCGACTGATGGTGGTGATGACCAACGGCCTCTGCAGCAGCGACAGCGGCATGCTGGAGGTCCTGGGGACTGTCGAGCTGGTGGTTTATGGCATGCGCCGCGTCGCTGGCGGCCTGGAGCATCTCGAGGCCATTGCTTGCGTAGGCGTGGGCCGTCGCGTGCGACGTGGGCGAGGGAGGAGGGGAGCCCGACATGGCGACGCGGTTGTCACGCTGCGCCGGGCCTGCGACGGCGGCGACGGCGGGCGCGGAGCACGGAGCTCGGAGAGCGGAGCTATCGAAGCGGGACCCTTGAATGAACCGAGCCCGGAAACTGGACGGTTCGCGATGGCTGATTATCGGCGGATTCCCGGGTGTTGGAGGGTGTTGAAGCGAGGTGCGGCCGATGACCCGACCAAGGAGAATTTGGCGGTCGACGCTGGCATGTCACGTGTGGGAGATCGGGTGCTATCTAAGCGAGTTTTGGCGAGAAGCCTACCCTGGAGTTTGGCATCGAATTTGGGTGCACTTCCTCCATGTTTCCGTACCATTACTGGAACTTGACGTGTAAAGTCTAGAAGGCCTTTCAGAATCCAGTGTATCCCTTGAGTGAATTTTCGCAAGACGCACGCACTTTTACCACATGAGACACCTTGGTTGTGCAGATGAAGTCTTCTATGTGCAGACAGTACCCAGATGCAGGACCGGACTCACTCTAAGTTCATAGCTATTGCGGAGTTGGCTGACAAATTTGGGAACGGTACTGTCGGAGAAGATCAGGTGAAGAGTGTACAAAAGCGAGATCCCACGGCATCACCAATTCTCATACACGCACGATGCATCGGGGAATAGCCACGGCCATGGGTCACCGCGGACCCCGGGAGTTTGCCTGATGATCGATTTGCCATGGGGAAACTTGGGGGATCTGGCATCACCCATCTGGTCCTTGCGGCTGAGGCACACGGATGAGACCGATAGTCGGCAGAGTGCGCTTGGGAAATAGAGGGTCCGTCCATCCCCGGTTGCTGTAGCATGATAAACGGCTGGCTATTTGGACGAGGACATGGGGTTGCTAGAATAACGAGGTTTCACGCTGAATCATGTGCTTGCTCATAGCGTAAGTCGTGAACTTGTGTATATCTTCCAAGAGATAAGGCTCATTCACACTGAGTGGTGTTTGGTAAAAACATGATATTTCTCCAGTTCAACTGTCGCGTGTACATTGTTCAGTTCCCATTCTCTGGATCGATCAACGGTTGTTCCGGAAGGAAAACAAGGATCCAATCAGATGAACTGGAATTTTCTTTTCCAACTCGCTCAGGGCGCACGAGCCAATCAACGAGCCCGTCCCCGCAACTCGCCGTTATTTGCTGTCCACTTCTAGAGCAGTCTATTTGTGACAGGCCGCATGATGACGCCAGGCGTTTGGAAGCAAATCACAGGCCGGCCATTTGACAACATTTGAAGATGATTTCAAGACTCGACTACAGGAGGATATCCCGATGACATTATCTCACCAACCAACCTCTCTTCCCGTTTAATTAGCCAAAGTCTTCTGCCATTTCCCAGACTCCCTCGGGTGCGTCCGGGCTGGCCACGCCGGGCACCGACCTCCACGGACCCCTGGGACGGCCCCACTCATCAGCCCACCATCACCATCGCCTGATGTTGGCGACCTGGCGTGATGGGCTCAGCTTCGCTCGCACCAGCCAGTGTAAGGCCTCTTCGCTGGCGGAGCAAGGCGAGACTCGGGAGGAGGGCTCATGAGGAGGGCGCGCATGATGGAAGCAGAGAAGAAGAAAAAAAGACATCCATGGAGAGAAAAAAAGGCCGAGGGAGCAAGGGCCAAGGGGAGGGGGAGAACTGAATAAATACCGGGTTGTTGGCTCTGCTCCCGTTGCGCGACCTCTACTTATTGAAATGATCTGCCTATTACTTGTCTCTGTGAAAATCGAATCCTTCTTGGTCTACCTACTTGCGTATAGCTGCGTCATCTGAGCTCTCTTCTTCTCCTCAGCTGAGCTTTCTCCTCTTCCGACTCTTCATCCATCGACATCCGCCTTTTGCCATTACACGAACAGCGACGACCCCAGAGCCGGATAGAGCTTGATCATTTACAAGCAGCTACTCCCGAAAACACAGCAGCATTGGGAGGATTGAACAATAAGCTCTCAGTTCATCCCGGAATCACCACATCCGTAATCCGCAAAACCCCGGATATCACAGTCAAAATGGCGACATCACGACCCATGAAGCACATTGATCGCGAGGATCTCTACACAAACCTCGAGGCCCGTGTTCAGTATCTCCATTCATTCCTCGACTTTTCTAGCCGTACGTTGCCCGCCCTCTCACACGATCCTCTCCTGATTCCCCATAACCCCAAACGGCTCAGACGGAGAGGGAAAGGATTGTGAAATCTGAGGACAAGAACCGTGTTAACAAACTTGTCAATAGGTGACATTGAAGCCCTCATTACCGGCGCCAAATACGTCAAGGCCCTCATCCCCGCCGTTGTCAACATCGTCTACAAGAAGCTCCTCCAATACGACATTACCGCCCGCGCCTTCACCACCCGGAGCACCTCCTTCGAGGGCCCCCTCGATGATGTACCCGATGAGAACAGCCCCCAGATCCTTCACCGCAAGATGTTCCTGCGCGCATACCTCATGAAGCTGTGCTCGGATCCCAGCAAGATGGAGTTTTGGGAGTACCTGGACAAGGTTGGGTAAGTCACCCCAGACCTGCCACTATGGCTACAATTGGAGGATATGCGTATAACTGACACTGAGACAGAATGATGCACGTTGGTCTCGGCCGCAAACACCCCCTCCACATCGAATACGTCCATCTCGGCGTCTGTCTCGGCTTCATCCAGGACATCATGACCGAAGCGATCCTCTCGCACCCCCGCCTGCACATCCAGCGCAAGACGGCCCTCGTCAAGGCCCTCAACAAGGTCATCTGGATCCAGAACGACCTCATGGCCAAGTGGCACGTCAAGGACGGCGCCGAGTACGAGACGGGCGGCGACTCGGACATTGAGATTGAGCGTGAGGGATACCTGCACGGCAAGCGCATCATCGGCGAGGGCAACGAGTCCAGCGCCGAGGAGGACGCCGGGTCCGAGCACCAGCAGCCGAGGACGCCGTCGCGGATCCCGCACCCGAGCATGGCGTCCGGCGGGGTGTGTCCGTTTACGGGGGCCGGGGCTCCAGTTGAGGACGAGGCCAACTGAGTTAGCCGGGGCTAGGGGCGTTGGCTTGGAGGCTGGTCTCAAGCGGACGAGCGTGGAGGAGGGTTTCCGACATTTATCTGGCGTTCATGATGACCTACTTTTGGGAGGGCGGTACTCGGGCATTTCTGGTTCACAGGGTAGTTACTGTTTGTGCATTTCTGGTAGATCTTGTCCGTCACTATCCTGTGACGGAAAGAAGGGTTGGGTAGTAAAAATACCATGGCCCAGTTTCCACTCGACCGTGATCCTCTTGATGAAAGCCAGCCATTGAGATCTTAGTACTTGACTGGACATTGTATTATAGATACGAGCATTGCAAGGTTGGTGGACGGTCGCATCTTACAAGTTGGCCTCAATAAGATCGTAGCGGAAGAGCAAGATGGAGCCAGGCTCACTTAGAGCTATACCTTGTTTGGCTTTTCGAAACGCAAAAAATGCCGCTTATGAACCTTTTGACGCGTTTCAGTCTTTGAGGGTTGTCATACTGTTTCATAGTTATCAGCGCCTCGTTAGCCGTGAGCTTCCTTTCCGTCAAGCAGCATCGGACCTGCGACTGATGCACATGATTGCTCAAGCTGGCCCGCCAGTCAAGGTTCCTGGTCGATCCCGGCCGTGGGTTCTATCTGATATTAATATGTACCAGTTGATTGGGTCAAGTGAGGGTCCCTTTCGTGGGATAAGGGATCGCTGTCTTATGCGCTATTGGCCATCCGAGGAAACCATTGAATCAAGAGTGCCCCGCGGTGGGGGTGTACAAGATTGGAGTTGAAAGCCAAGTCAATGATATGAGGGACTCGGCGAGCCTGGAAAGAAATCAGAGTCGAGAAGAGTGACCAACAGCCCCCTAGGGAAAGGCAGGCCCTACATTGGAGCGCCAGTATCTGCTGGTCTCTGCTGCAGCATTGGCCAGAGGCCGTGTGTAAAGATGAGAGCTTTCCTTGTCATTTTTGACGGAGTTTCCGGCCCGGGCCCTTGAAAGCCTAGTCTTTGCAAGGTCCAAGAAAGTCTCGAACCTCTTGGAGAGTCTTTGCGCCTCCAATGACAGGTCGACGATAGAGCACACACCTCCAAGCCAAGATGAACATGATGCACAAATTAGACTGAAAAGGCAAGAGTGAGATGCACAGCACGGCAAGGCAGGACGCTGTAGTAAGCTATAGGATCGCATAGCAATCGCAGCATTGTGCATCGGGGATGGCGTTGGTGGTGGTGATGGAGCGCACGAATAGCGACAGAGCATAGAGCGAACAGGTGGGCGCGGATGCAGCTCGCTGTTGCGGCTCGACAACAGAAAGGCGAGTTGAAGAGAGGCAGAAGCAAAAACAACGAAAAACGACGAAAAAGAACAAAGTGAGATGCTGTTAAAATGGCTCATGGGCGTGGTTGATGCAAGCCACCATCGAAGATTGTATGCGGGTAGGGAAAGGCACCAACGTCGCTTGTCAACCGGCGCCAACGTGTCAGATCCGACCGCCAGGAGCACGGAGGTTCTCGCGAGACAAAGGTCGGTAGAAATGATCAGAGCATGGTAAATTTCGATATGGGGAGGCCACGTTTGACTATTCGAGGCGGTGGATGGTTGAGTATCTCATTGGCGATGAAGAGTCGGGTTGGATGGTGGATGGGAATGGCGCCCCGGCCCGTGGCGTGCATCAGAGCACGTACCCTGTGCCAAAGTGAGCTAAATGCCCAGGCTAAACCCCAACAGGAGGTGGGGGGACTCTTGTTTCCCTGGTGGGGGACAGCGGAGGGTTGGCACCAGGCGGCTCCGGGGGACAAGTGCCGGGTGCGGCTTCCAGTGGGGTTTGGCGGTGGGACTGTGGTGCCCGGAGGGTCACCCGAAGATGACCGATGCAGGAATAGTTAGTGCTGGATAATGCACACCACCCAAGTTAATTGGAGAAATGCGGTAGATCTATCGTCATTTTGATGTTGTGGAAGAATTCAAGACCCGGATAAAGTCAGACGAAGCAAAGTTTCAAGTCAAGTCTTAGCCTTGAGACTTGTGAGCCGAGAGCCTTGATTGAGACCGTCTACCTAGGTTTGAGCCTGGACACCACCACAGTCGAGATCATGACTTTTACGTGATATCGCGAATGCGCTGGCGTTCGGCGTTGCGTCTCCGGTTCACGGCGCTCACCGTCTTTTGATGTAGGCACGTCGCGCCTTTTGGGTGGCAGAGTCGGAGTCTGCCTGTCAGTGTCTTTTGAGGCGCGCACCGTTCCTCGCTTCTTGAGCCTATGCCGGTGCCGGTACCTTATTCCTTGGTTACCGACTGTTGGTGGTTGATGCCCGCCCGCCTGTGCATTAACCTGAGGTGTGCTTGTGGGGGCATAATTATAGTTTGATGGGGCGAGTGCACGCTTTGGGGGTGTTTTGCAGTTTAATCGACAGACGGGAACTCTTGATGTTGTGAATGGCTCGGAGGATGAGACATTGCCATGCCAACGCAAACACAGCTCGATTATCTGGTTGTTGTGAAGAGATGAGGCTGGAAATGCGCGACTCATCTGTTGTCAGAATGGAGGCATTGAATGGATCGTGACTTGACAAGGGCACCATAATAGACTGCCCCTCCCCCGCCATTCCCATGATCGATGGCACGGACGGATCACATGGAAGCATTCAACATACGAGCTGATAACGAACCAGTTCTTGAGAGGTCGACGGTGTGAATTGATAGCGGACGTTGCTGCCCGGAAGAGTAGAGGGCCAAGCACTGTAGGTCTATAGTGGCGATATCTCGCCCAAGTACCTGGCATATGTCGTCTCGTGATGCGAATCTGGCGGTGTTGAAGTTGAATTTGAGAGTTGTACACAGACCACCTCCACTATCGGTACGGGAACGTGGGTTGACGGGCAAGCAACTAGGACTAGTCTGGCCATTGAGTGTTGTTCTGTACCTGATCGGCATGTGTATGCTGTATTCACTCTGTCATTAATTTGGGTACAGCATGGAAAGTCAGCTTGGCAGCTGTCGGCCCGTATGCCCTCTCGTCGCGTGAGGCCATGACAACTCGGCGGCGCAGTAACTAACTGTCGACATTCTGGGACACGGTCATTGTATCAACGGTTACAACTAGGAAGAAGCTGCTTTAACGTGCAATTGGCTTGCATGCTGTCTGTGAATTGCTCACAAAATACTCTTGCATCTAATCTCACGCACTCTTCCACGTTGAGCAAGACATGCGGTGCCAATCTGGCGCACAGAGAAAGAAAGAAAAAAAAGGACACACGCAAAAAGCAAGGTACCTGGAATGCCCCACCTCCACCATGCCCACCGCAGGTACCTCAGCACTCGAGGTTCTGGATGGGCCTCGTCTCCCAGAAACAGCAACACGACGATGAATCGCCGAAACCGCCCGGCCCGACTACAAGACTAGGCCTTGGATAGCCCAGTAGCACCGCGGCTGGCTTCCATCGACGCCGACACCAACATCTAACGTCACCGACTCTATCTTATCAGTGCTACGGAAGCGCTGCTTTCTCTCCTCTCCTCTTCACTCCCTCTCTCTCCCACTCCAGTTGTCTCCCCACTGCCCTCTCTTTTGCTCCCTTCCTACTCCTGCGAGAACATCTCTCTCTCAAGACCTGCCTATCCTCGCGCCGTCTGCACCGCTTCTTCTCTGTCTACTCATTGATTCCACCACCATCTATCTATCTCTCTTGCTTGTCGCTCGCCTGACGACGGGGATCGATCACAGAAGGACAGAATCCCTCGCGCGAGAGAGACGGCGATCCCCTTGCTCCGACAAGACGACCCAAGGAGACGCCAGCTGACCCGCTCCTCGTCTACGGAATTTCTCTTCTGACATCACATCATTCACCGTTAAAATGGCCTCTCAAACCGACAGCACCGGCGTGCCCCCCTTGCGCCGTCGCGAGTCCTTGTCCGAGATTCGAGCTGCCAACCCAGACCTGGCTCTGAGCGGCAACATTATCTCGGCCACTTTCAACACGCCGCATTCCTTTGTCTATCGCAAAGGAGGCGACTGGGTGCGTTATTCTTTCTTTGCCCTTGTATTCTTACTGAGCTCTCACTGTGGCCGCTTTTTAGCTTGAATATCCCCTCTTCCCCAAAAGCTCAAGCTCTGTCCAGCTCCCCTCCCCCTCGCTCTCAAGCCTTCACGTCACCGTCACATGAAAATTGAACTTAGGCTAAATCTCGTGCTTTTCCTCAGGACTTGAAAACTCGTCGCGGTCAATCCGCTCTTCTCGACTCCTTCGCATACCTCTCCTCGGACGCTACTCCATGGAATCACACCGTCGTCGCCTGGACCGGCGAGATTGACGCTCCCGTCGATGACGTCGTTTCCTCTCCCGGCACGCCCGCGCCAACTACCATCGGCGGCTCTTCTCTCAACGCCCTCTCCGCACCCATTCCCGTCGATGCTACCACTCGCCTGCCGACTCCCCCTCCGATCGATGGTCTCTGGATCCCTCGCGAGGACCAGGATCGCCTCGAGTACCGTTTGTCCCACAACAAGACCATCCGCACCTACCCCGTCTGGCTCTCCGACGAGGCCGAGGCCTCTTCCGAAGGTATCCTCCTCAAGGACCAGACCCGCTGGCGCCGCTATGCCGAACACGACCTCTACACTCTCCTTCACTACAAGCAGCATGAGCCGACCGACGGCCGACGCGAGCGCGTCCAATGGGCCGACTACTACCGCATGAACCAAAAGTTCGCCAACAAGATTATCGAGATCTACAAGCCTGGCGACATTGTCATTATCCACGATTACTTCCTCATGCTGCTCCCAAGCATGTTGCGACAGCGCATTCCCAACATGTACATCTCCTTCTTCCTCCATTCGCCATTCCCCAGCAGCGAGTTCCTTCGATGCTTGCCTCGCCGCAAGGAGGTTCTCGAGGGCATCCTGGGCTCCAACCTCATCGGCTTTCAGTCCTACAGCTACTCGCGCCATTTCCTCAGCTGCTGCACTCGGATTCTCGGCTTCCCGTCAGACACCCTTGGAATCGACGCTTACGGAACTCGTGTACAAGTTGGCGTCTTCCCCATTGGCATCGATGCTGCCAAGGTCGAGAGTTTCGCGTGGACAGCTGCTGTAAACGACAAGTACAACGCCCTCCGCAAGCTCTACCACGGCAAGAAGATCATTGTTGGACGCGACCGTCTCGATAGTGTCAGAGGTGTTGCCCAAAAGCTGCAGGCTTTCGAGCGCTTCCTCGAGATGTACCCCGAGTGGCGCGAAAAGGTGGTGCTCATCCAGGTCACCTCGCCCACCAGTGTCGAGGCCGAGAAGGAGGATCTGGACGACAACAAGGTTGCTTCTCGTGTCAACGAGCTGGTCATGCGCATCAATGGCATGTACGGCAGCCTTGGCTTCTCACCTGTGCAGCACTACCCTCAGTACCTCACACAGAATGAGTACTTTGCCCTTCTGCGCGCCGGCGACATTGGTCTCATCACTTCGGTCCGTGACGGCATGAACACAACAAGTCTGGAGTACATCATCTGCCAAAAGGAAAACCACGCTCCCCTGATCTTGTCCGAGTTCAGCGGCACGGCCGGTAGCCTCAGCGATGCGATCCATATCAACCCCTGGGACCTTAGCGGCGTCGCCGAGAAGATTAACGCCGCTCTTACCATGTCGGAAGAAACGCGGGAGTCGATGCAGTCCCGACTGTACCGACACGTCACTGAGCACAACGTCCAGTCATGGACCACAAAGTTCATCCGCAAGGTGTACAACGTCCTCGGCGACACGGGCTCCGCCAATGCCACCCCCCTGCTGGACCGCGCCCTCCTCCTCTCCCAGTACCGTTCAGCCAACAAGCGCCTCTTCATGTTTGACTATGATGGTACACTGACACCCATCGTGCGCGAGCCTAGCGCTGCGGTGCCCTCTGGGCGCTTGATCCACACTCTCGAGCTGTTGGCGGCTGACCCCAAGAATGCCGTGTGGATCATCTCGGGACGAGACCAGGACTTCCTGAAGCAGCACCTTGGCCACAACACCCGGCTTGGCTTCTCAGCCGAACACGGCAGCTTCATGAAGCACCCCGGGGAGGACCAGTGGGAGAACCTGGCAGAGACGTTTGACATGGGATGGCAGAGCGAGGTGATGGAGGTGTTCCAGAAGTACACGGATAAGGTCCAAGGTATGCATACTAATCTCAAACTAGCCGCGGCAGCTTACTCACGATTCGGCAGGATCCTTCATCGAGCGAAAACGATGTGCTCTCACCTGGCACTACCGACTCGCGGACCCCGAGCTGGGCGTACACATGTCGCGGGAATGCCACAAGGAGCTTGAGGCGACAGTCGGAGTCAAGTGGGACGTCGAGGTGATGCCCGGCAAGGCAAATGTCGAGGTGCGCCCTACGTTCATCAATAAGGGTGAGATCGCCAAGCGCCTCATTACCAACTACCACAACCCTGGGACGGTCGAGTCTGCCGAGAACCCCAACCCCGGTCATCTCGAGTTTGCGCTCTGCATGGGCGATGACTTTACAGATGAGGACATGTTCCGCAGCCTGAACGCTGCGTCGGGCCCCGTCCTTGATGCCAACCACGTCTTCACCGTCACCGTCGGTGCGAGCACAAAGGTTACGCTGGCCAAGTCGCATCTTCTGGAGCCAGAAGATGTGATTGAGTGCGTGGCTCTCCTGGCTGGTGTCCAGGATGCGGGTGAGCGGCTCGGTGAGGTCAACCTCGGTGCGCTCAGCACGGTGGAGGGCCGCATCCCCGACGAGAAGCTGTGAGGCGGTGTGGCTTAATTAGTACAGACGAGAAGATGGATTCGAAATTCTGCTTTAGGCGTTTGGACACAGATGGAGGCAAGACGGCAATGATAGACGGGGCAGGGCAAGTTGGGCGCATGGGCTGGACAGCATAACGAGAGCCAGGATATCGAGGGCCAAAATGGGAGGGAGATGTATGAGCGGACATGGTTATGAAAGCATTCATGATGGTAGGGCTGTAACATGTGTCAATGACAAGGACTGGGGTTTGATGTAACCTTTCCCTCCAGGTTATTGAAGAAAGGTTAGCAGTATTCAGTGACTGTTCTGGCTAGTTACTTCAACTAGTTTGTCCTCGAGGTTCACTAAACCTTTGACCTCTGCAATTCCCTTGTCCTGGTCCGTCATGACTTTCTGCACGGCCGGCCTCTCATTCATCCTCTTCCACCACGCTCCAACATGAGGGTACTTTTCGTAGAGACCCTCACCCATGAAATCGGGAGCCCAGCGCTGCCAAGCAACGAAGGAAAGATCGGCATAGGAGCACTTGTCACCCACAAGCCAGTCCCTCTCTTTAAGCACCCTATCCAGCACGCTGTTTATACGGGACATCTCGCCGACATAGCGGTCAACGGCGCTCTGGACCTTTTCCGGGTGATACTTTTTGAACCAGGCTGCCTGGCCATAGTAGGGCGCCTGGCCCGAGACCTGGAAGAAGAGCCACTGCTTGGCGTGGTAGATGTCTTTGGTCGTGTCGAAGCTGATGCTGTGGTCCTTGTCGTACGTGTCGACGAGGTACTCGACGATGGCTCCCGACTCCCACAGCGTCAGGCCCGTGTTTGGATCCTCGATGGCGGGCAGGCGGCCGTTGGGGTTGAGGCGCGTAAAGGGCTCTTCCTTGACGCTTGTGAAGGCGACGAAGCGAGTCTCGTAGGGGACGGAGAGCTCCTCGAGGACGAGGGCGACCTTCCACGGGTTGGGGCCGATCTGGTGGGAGTGGAGGATTATGGGTTTCAGGGATGGCATTTTGGAGGATTTGGGATAGGCAGAGTTGGAAGAGAATTGAATGTGTCTGGGGGGTGGGTGGTTGTGTCTTGGCTATTATTACGGAGTACACCCAAACTACCTATTTATTGACTTATACTCGAGGGGTTCCAGCATTATCAATGACAACGCCCAACTTGTGGTAATGGCAGGGAATAGGTAATTAGTCAAGTTTCCCCCCCAATCACGCCTTTTTCTACATGAGAGAGATCTACAGTAACGTGGCTGCAGGCGAGTCAAGGCTGATCGATGCCCGTGCGGTTCGGGCAGATTTCATAATATGCCCGCCCGGCAAGAGTCGGACATTGTAGGAATCATGGCCGAAGAGGACGGCACATGAACTTGTGTTATTTGATTCCCCTTTAATATTGATGTTTCAGGAGCTCAGGTGCCTTCATTCATCGACATCAATGGCAAAGAAAACTGACTCATGTATTCAGGTACATGTATAGTCGTCAAGCCAGTGTTGGCTTATCTCATGCGTCTATTCCAGAATGCCCCCTCTCTAGTCAATGCCGTCTGCCTTGGGGCCCACCGCCGAGAGCAGACCCAGCATGGTCGTGTGGTTTTTGTTGCCCAGAGAATCCGCCTTCTCGACAATGACGCTGTGGTCCCGGACCTTGACAACCGTAAACTCGGTCTTTGTGCCGTCCGTCTCGCCGGGGAGATGGTCCTGCGCACGCTCAGGCAGCTGGAGCTTGCGCTTCCTGACCACCGTCTCTACTGACAGCAACACGTCCTTTGCCACCGGGAACGCCTCGGACAGCTCCATCAGCGCCCGGAGCGCCTTGGTAAAGGTCTCGAGCTGGATCGGGCTGGAGTCAATGTCGAAGAGGACGCGAAAGGCGCAGACGCTGCAGGCCTGGATGAGCCAGTGCTCGTTGCGGAGGGTGTATAGGGCGCGGAAGTACCACATGGTCGACATGGCGTTGCTCGTGTGGGCGTATGACATTGTCATGGGGTCGAACGGTCCAAACTCTTGCTTGGAGAAGCCCTCAAACGGCCGGAGGATGCTGATGATTATGAGGTCCACATTAAGACTTGATCAACCTAGGTCAGCATTCACATAGCGCCTGGGTCTCAGGTGTCAGGACTCACTGAAGTAATATGGCGGCCGGCAGCACCGCGTTCTCGGCCTGGAGTCGTTCTGGAAGAGAGGCCTTCCACTCTGTGAGCTTCGTGTACAGCTCCCTAGCCCTCTCCGCGTTGCGACGTGGCACTATGCCCTCTTCCAACGGGACGAGGAATTGGAGAACCTGCTCGGTGATCTCGGTGAGATTGCACTCGGCTTCGAAGATGTCCCGCTTCAGCGACTTTTGCGGAATCACAGAGACAGGATACGAGAACCACCAGTAGTCGGGGCTGTCTGTATTGCATAGGGGTGATGTTGCGGCGTCTCGCCAGATCTTGGGCCTGTTCGGTCGCTTGATGAGAAGCCGGCGGACGAGGCCATGCATTGGCTTCCTGCGAGAGTGGTTAGACATGGCCGTCACTATCTTGCAGAGGACCACAGCTTACCAGTCCCAAACGTAGAACCCCCATTGAATCCACGACAAGGCATGAGACTCTCTACACTCTCTTGTCCCAGCGGGAGCGGCATCCAACGACCGTGGTATGTCGTCGAGCTGAAGTTCCGAATATCTCGCATGCATGCGAGTGTGGTAAGTCGTCGCCTTTCCCCCTTCGCCGAGGGCTCCCTCGTAGACGTGCATCAGCGCCAGGCCTTGAGCCACGGGCAAGAACGGGCGGAAGTCTTCAAAGAGTAGTAACCGCTCTGCTTCCTTGGCAAATGCCTGGCCTCGGGTGAACAGATCCCCCTGTTCGCCAAAGGTTGCCTGATTAGTCGTATAGAGCTGCAATAGGGGTTAGTAAGTGTGTATTCAAGGGGGCAGTACTTACACAGCTGACGGCTAATAGCGCGTTGACGAGAAAGGGAGAGCAGAAGCACAAGCGATGAGGTTGGTACATGCCCGAAGGGTCAAGACTGACCAAGTCCTCCTCAAACATTGTGCGATCGATAACACGGTTGCAGATGGTATCCCAGGACCAGAAGAGGAGTAGTAGATGGCTCAGGAGTCTGTCATCATCGCAGACAGTCGTCCACCGCGAGACTGGAAGCTTGTATCCGGGAAGATCAACAAAGATGCTCTCCTCGGCGTACATGTGCTGCGTGTCGGGCCAAGCCCGCTCAAAGACGTACTCGGGATGATCAAAGCTACGGAAACAACAATAGTAAGTTCACAAGGAGATTCTCAACATTTTGTACTGTAGGTAAGGAGGATACCGACCGGGAGGTAAGTCTAGCTCGCGAAGGATGGCCATGGCTTGACTGACGCTGTGCTCCCGGATGCTGCGCCTGAGAACCACTGAAGAGGAGACTGCCAGCCACAGCTTGCCTGATCATGGGCCCTGCACGGGTAGCCTCTGACTCTGGCGGTTGATGGTTGCTCTGAGATGATGAAGAAGAGGAAGAAGCCAGTCGAAGTAGGAGACCTCCCTCTTGGATATCCTCGGTCATGGATGTGACGTCCTTGCCAGCCCGTATCCGACGGAGTATCTCTTCCGTTTCCTCTGGCCGCGCCGTCTTGAGCGAGTCATACAGGTTCTCATGCTCAGATACTCGCGCCTGGAGCTCATCGTGCTTTCGCTTCAGGTCAGCCGCCTGAAGCTCATAGGGATGAGCGGTGAACTGGCAGTCCCGTCCAGCAGCGAGACACGGGGAGCACCTGGGGCGTCGTCCATCGCACTATAGAGCCCAGTCAGTCGATACAGGGCTCGCTCTCTTGACCTCAGCGGTATAGTACCTTTGCCTTGCGCTGTCTACAGGCCTCGCAGGCTGTCTTTACCGCTGCGCGCTTGGGGGGGATCGCCACTCTCGGCTGTGACGTTGTACAAGGGCCTTGACGAGTCGGCCCAGGGAGGAGTTGGCGATAGCGGCTCGCATGATCCTCAGACATGCTAGCGAGAAGCGACAAGACGAGGATGAGCAACGGCAATGATGGAACGGAATGGGAGAATGTACCTAAATAAGTTTAAACTTGACGAGAAGATGCTGCGAGGCTGAAGCCGCGACGAGTCTGGGGGCATGGAAAACCCGGGACCTGTACTTGATGATGTACCCAAAACGTCATTGTTGCCCTTGCGTTGCGTGAGTCCTCGGAGCTTAATCATTGGGCGAATCAGCCGCCGGTTCTTGGACAGCGCTATCCGTGTCTATAATTATGCCTAGGGTGCGTTGACGAATAATATGGGATTTGTTCAACATTATGCTGGGTCCAGGGGTCTAGTAGGCATTTACAAGAGGGCTGTTTGTATGTATGTATGTATGTATAAGCGCAATCAATCATCGTATCCTCTTAGTCAACACCACCTTGACATCATCCGCGTACCGCTCAAACCCCACGTTGAAGCCCTTGCGCACACGAGGAACCCAGAATCCACCGCCATCAGCGCGCTTGATCTCAAATGTCCGCAGCGTACCGGCCACGACAGCCATGGCGACCTCGAAGCCAAAGACACGCCCGGGACAGAGATTACCCGCGACACCAAACGCGCGGACCTTGCGGATGAGGCTGTTGTTGAGCTCGCCAGAACTCGCCATGAAGCGGCCGGGGTTGAAAGATGCCGCATCGGACCCCCACGTCGCGGCATCGAGGTTGGAGGCGCACATGGGCAGCAGAAAGATGTCGCCTTGAGAGACAGAAAGAGGTTCTGTACCGGGAACCGCAAGACTGAACGCGTGGCGCGCGAGACGAGGCACGCCTGTCATGTGTAGACGAAGCGTCTCATACCACGAGGCGACAAGCCAGGGGCATAGAGTGCGAACATGAGCGAGATCCAGCTTTGGGCTATCCAATGTCTCTGCTTGGACAACTTCAAGCCCATCAACTTCGCGCATGATAACCCGCAGCAGCTCTGGAGTAGCGAGGAGATGCCTCACGAGCCACACAGACAGCGTGCTAGGCGTTGCGAGTAAACCCAGAGCAGAGACCATCTCGATATTGTAATAGTCCGGGTTCGTCTCCCAGTTTGGGTCTGAATGGGCAACCACATTGATGGCGTGGGCTACAGTTCGCACTCGGGACTCTCGGTGTTGGTTGTGGAATTCACGTAGTCGTGTACTTAGGAACTTGCGAGAGTTGTAAGCTGAGCCAGCCGTCAGCCAAGCAACAGGTCGAGACAGAGAGTCAAAAGTCTCGCTCAGATTCCTTCAGAGATGTTAGTCCCATGATGAGCCAGACACAAGGAGTAGATGACTTACATGAACTCCTCTGAAAACTCGCGGTCCATGCGCCACGGGTTCTCGACTCCCCAGACAGCATTCGCCGTGGCGGAAACTGTCAGTCCAAACATCCAATGAGCAAGATCGACATCGTTGACAGCGTCCATCTTATTCATCTCATCCCAGAGAAAGACGCCGGAGCGCTCAGAGAGAGCCTTGAGGTTCTCCACGCCGCCAAACTCGACCTTGTGAAGAGGTCGCGGGTCTGCATCGAGGATGATCCGAACGGTGCTCTGTCCAAGACTGAACACTCGAGGCCCAACGTGGGCAAGGATCTGAGCAAGTCCTGTGTCGGAGACATGACGGGCTAGTTGTCGGTCTATGGATGGGTTTGCGACGATGATGCGCTTGAAGGGGATGTCGATGGTGAATATGGGAGCCGCGGTTGATGCGATGACACGGTTGATGTAGCGGGCACTATCACGCTGGAGACCGAGGAGATGGCCGAACCAGGGGATGGCTGCAGAGAGTCGGGGTAGTTGTGAGATGCCGAAGCCAGAGTGAAAGGGTCTTTTGGAGGATGAGAGTGAAGAAGATTGGAGGAGTTGCAGTGGGTATTGAACGAGAGATGAGAGGATGTAAAGGCCCAAGGAGATGAGCAAGATTTCAACGACAACGGATGACAGGAGGCTACCCAAGACCGGTGTCCTGTAGGCCAGGGTGGAGTAAACATCTAGTAGAGCCGACATGTCGATCGTCTAGTGACTGTAGTATCACACCAACACGCTCCGGGTGTAGTTCGATGTGGCTGCAGACAAAAAGGTCAAGTAGAGAGTGTATCAAGAGCTTTGAATCCTGTGTCTGATGGAGCAAGACAGTCGCTGATTTACATTCTTCAACTCTAGAAAACGAAGACTCGATTCGTCTTCTTATACGATAACTGTCTGTCTCCTTTATCTGCTCCTCGTCGCCAAGATGCTTCTCGGCTTTGATCTCTCAGCGCCATCCCCGACGAGGTCTGCAGCCAACAAACATCGCGAGCTTGTTGCAAGATCCTTTACTTGCTTGTTCTCGATGCATCGTAGGCGAGGGAGGGGAGGGGGCGTGTCCTACCACGAGGCACCTGCACCACTCTACGAACCGAGCATGTTGGTGGTTGCCAAACGGGAAGCCTAGATAGGATTGAGAGGGCTACTGATATCCACCTCCTCAGCACTTCTGCTGTCCCGGTCGTCTTGTTGGAGAGGAGTGACAAGTTTGACTCTTCACTTACACCCGTTCGGTGATCCCCACCCACCAGCCCAAATCCGATTACAGAGTCAAGAGCCTCGAATCAAGAACCATCTCAGAGCCATCATCTAGCAGACACATCTATTGGACACATCAAGCCTGTAGAGCACGTTGTGGCAAAGAGCCTGTCGTCATGCTAGGCCGAACGCCCCCTGACGCCTGCCATCCTGGGCACCTTTCTTCTACGCACGACCTTGTTTATTCGGCTGTATAGCCCATGCACTTTAGCAAACTGCAGCGAGCCTCTCAGCCGAGTCTAGTGGCGTCCATGCTGTTGCTTACCGAGGAGCGGGCCCAACTATCACTACACTACGCAACACTCTAGCCTGGGGGCTCGGAGTAATACCTAGAGTACTTGGGTAGCTCAGTCTATGCCGCCACAGCCAGATAGAGACATGATTCTAGGGCATAAAGACTAGAGACTTTAGTGTCGCAACGATCCAGGGCTCAGCCTATGTCCAGGAGTAAAACATATATGTGCCCTGATCCGGCGAGATCATCAAGTTGACTGTTGGGATTTCATTGTTTGTGCCCATCCCTGCATCATATCACGGAGCCCGAACCAAGCTGTCGGAGAGACACGAGTGCAAATACCCTACTCGTGTCTTGAACTTGCCAGGATCCCAGCTGTTGGTTGTTAGTGGCGGGACTATGAAGCAAACATGTCCCACCCGGCTAAATGATAGGGCTCGAGACGAGAGTTCCGCATCGGCTCGCTTCGTCCAACCACTCAAGGGGACTAGATCGTTCTGGAAAACCTGGTCATATTGATGAGGCTGTTGATGCGTCAGGGCCGACAGCCTTCACATCGGGTTTACTTTTCCAACAGATCATCGTGGCTTTTTCCTTTGGGCAACGAACGTGCCGCTTGTTCCCTAGTGTCTTTACCTGAGTGAGAGAGAGCGCGCAAGCGAGGCCTTTTGGCAAACATGAACTGATAAAAGCAAAGTGCCAAGATACCTCTCATCGGACCAGGCTTCCTTCGTCAAGACTCGGAGGAGGTTGTGGCTGGCTGGCGACGTTGGCCAGGGGTTAGTCCAAAGGTCAAGGGGCTTGGACCGTTGCCGTTGGGAAACTCTATGAGATACAAGCCTTGTACGATGTTCAACGGCATAGCAGCTTCAATTGAGATGTCATTTGCTTGCCGCATAAAGTCTCTCTGCAAGTCCAGACTGAAGCGAACCCACCTTGAGCTGAGTTATCCTACTCCGACAGACCTATCACAACACCAAATCCAGGAACAATCTCATCTTCTTGGTCAAGTTACAACACTGCGTATTTTCTCTCCTTCGAGCTCATGGGGCAAACCCGTTTACGGCTACGCTACGTACTCGAGAGGCCATAGCTTGCTGGCGTATTTGACACAAGCCAAGGAGGCGGGTGTCAAACAGAGGCGCTGCTCCTCTTGATCTACTCATTCACGCATGACGAGTCTTTTTATCTTCTTTCTGAACTCTTGGGGCATGATTATTTGCTGTTGGGGGTTGGGCTGCAGTCAAAAGGAGGCAGAGGGTGTGGGTTGACATGTTCAGTTACTGTAGAGTCAACATACCAAATCCTTTTCCCATCCAACAACACAGGTACCATTCGGTACCTGACGCCCTCTCGTCCTTGTGATATTTCCGCCCAAACTCCGTTCCTATCGCCCACCGAGTCCTAACCTCAGGCCAAGCGCTCAGGGACACCAACTCGTCGCTTTATCCCCGCCACGGGCTGACACTAGGCATCCCACCAACAAACAGACCCCTTCTAATCTGAAGACCTGATGCCTGTGATCCACGAGGGCAGAGGTTTGCCAACGGCAAGGTCTCGCCCGATCCAGCCCAGCCCGTCCGGGATTTGTCGTTACGTCCGGGCTATCGGTGATCTGAGAAGCGTCTTGTTGTGGAATACTCCGACTTCCTTCGGCGCGTTAAACATACGCCTCTGCGACCTCTATCTGAGCAACTCCCTCAGAAGCTCAGGGCGAAAAGCACGCGGCTTCACTCAGGCATCCATCACCTTCGGGATCAGAGTCCGGCATCAGATTTCAAGTTAATGCACTGGTCCATTCAGGCTTAGTTCCAGAATGCCATGTTTCAAGCTGCTGGATCGTTCACCCACGGACCCGTTCCCTGGGTCTGTTTACATCTCGGACTGATATGTGACTCTGGCAAATGGCTGTACACCTTCATATTGAGGTGCGATTGACATTGCTTCCGTCTACAGTTCCTGGCCTGTAAAGTCAAAGAATAGGCGCTCCATCGCTCGTCGTCCCCAACAAGACAGCCATGTGTCCTCCTCGCTGAACCATGTGACTCGACGAACAAGGCAAATCCCATTACAAATATGGATGTCCTTTTCCAGGCTGAGCTGTAGAGTGAACTCTATCTCGTCATCACGGTCTAGCCCATCGCCAGTGTCTTGGCAGTAGCCAGCCTCATCACAGCCGTTACGTCCTACATGACACCCTTCACGGAAACACCGTCAGCTTGTGTTAGCTCTCAGGCCCTGATGATCGATCGAAATGAATTTTCTTTACCACTAACCAGGAAAAGCTGAGCGACTGGCTTCAGCCTCCGTCACGTTGTGGAACACCCTCGGACCTGAGCAGTTCCTCATTCACGCAAAAAGAATGCTCCATCAAGAATGGCCAAAAAAGAATTCAATGTCATGAGTTACTCATGAGGCGTCTCTCCCGCCGGGAATTGAACCCGGGTCTCGAGCGTGACAAGCTCGCATACTGACCACTATACTACGGAAGATAGATGGTTGTGATCAACCATTGTAGTGAGAGTTCGATGTCAGCTGACTTGCTAATATTGTATATATCCTTAGGTCAAAGGCGTATCCAGTATTTATCTGTTTCAACTGCTGCTAGTTTTGTCTCATGATACAATCTCATCCATGAACATGTAGGCCAATTCCCTGGTTAGGAACTGTTCTATCACCAACACCAAAGGTTTGTAAATCTTCATCGTCGCAACTCGCCTCTTCACCATGCTACTTACTAGCCACTCCAAAAGCCACCACCAAACTACGGCGCCAGACCTACCGCCATCATGACCCTAACATCAGCCTCCCGCTGCTGGTCAAGATATGCCATGCTCCGATAGCATGCCTTGCCGCATCTACTATCTCCGATACCCCTGCAAGCCTCGTCCACAGGAACGTGCAAGCCTTGGTACCACGCGAAAAGGAACCCCTCTAGCCGTGCTCTTCGGTCTTTTCGAGACCATCATGTTTCGTCACTTGTTTAGCATGTGTCATCGCTGCTGTTTTCTTCGCCGTATTCCTCATCCAGGTGAGACAGAGACATCCTATTCAGCATACTTTATAGCCCATTCATAACATTTTTCACGAGAGAAACAACCAGTGGTACAGCTTCTCCGATACTTCATCACTCAGCAAGACAGACTTAAGGACTTAGCTCGGCCGAGACAAAAGGCCTATCTCCGTCTTGTACTAAGACACAGGCTATATACTCCATGGCCTCGTGAGCGTGCTCATGTGTGCATGCACCATGTCAACATCACAATAAGCAACATCTACCAGTCAACTGCTCTATACAGTCGGTCATCTCAAAAGCGCACATCTACCAAACACGTCCGGGTGTTCGAAACAGCAGCCGGTAGAAAACCCGCCTCACGAGACAACACCAACATCACTCGGCAGGACAAGACCATTCGTGACTCAATTCCACTTCATTAGAACCCGGCTCGCTATCCAGGTATCAGACTATCATAACTATAAAACATCATCATAAGTGCTGCATGAGGCTTCCTCATCATCAATCTGTAAGCAGAGCCGCTACTCCGTTGCCCGACAAACGGCCCAGTAACAAGAGACCGTGGAAAATCCTGAGAAACATGTCTAACCATCTTGAAAGCAACGCAAAAACAGAAAAGGCCGGAATGATCCCATGGTATAACTTCCAATACCATCCTCCAAGGCCAGAGGCGTCAAGCGAGCAAACAGGTACCCTCGCGTCTCCCTCTGGCCAGATGGGTTCCTAAGAAATCCGGTACAGCCAGAGATTATCACGAATAACGTCGGAGCAAGCAAGCAACCAACTCGTAGAATCGATGAAAACCGTGCTCATGTAATCCCAAATAAAACCAGGGTATCGTATCGACGTGGTGAGCCCTCATTCGGCCCAGTTGGAGACCAGACCCGGCTGACGAGGGTTGAGCCGGGGACATTGGATAAGACAAACGTGAAAAGCGCGTGGACAAAATCTAACAAGCCGTGGAAAGCCTCCCTAACTCCGATAATACTAGAGTCGAAATTGGGGCCAAGTTCAAGTGAATGTCGGTCTCTGAAGCGAGCCGTGAAGCCGGGATATCGTATATGCTACCGTTTGAGTCCAAAACACACAGAGAAAAGCAAGAGTAGGGATATCGTCAGCTTTGAAAAAGAGAGTTCGTGTATCATGCAATCAAGTCATGCCGTGATGCGCTGCGTTCCTGCTCCCAAGACTTAAGCCAAGCCCGCAAAACCAAAGCATGTGTAAAGATATTCGTCATAATGTCGTAAAAGTCATTGCCGTCTTTGAACGGCGTCGCGTAAATAGTAAAAACTGGTAGCTGGAGCAAAGATAAGAGAAAGGAGGTTGCCTGCTAGTAGGCGGCCGCAGTCGAACCTTCGCTCGTTGCAACAGCGACCAGCGCTTCCAAGCGTCCTAGAGATCCAGTGCTCCCTGGTCGACCCTGCTGCTGCTGCTGCTGATTCTGTTGCTGCTGCTGCAGTGGAGGTGGAGGCTGATGGTGGTGCTGCTGGTGTTGATGGTGATGATGCTGGTGTTGAGATGGTGCCTCCTTTAAGGGGAACCCACTGAAGCCAGTGAAGTTGGGGTGTACCATCCGCTCAACATGGGCCAAACGGGGATCTTGTCGCTCCTGGGGGAGTCTACCCTCCCCATAGACGGCTACGGGCCCGTTATACCAACCACGGCGTTTACTATCCCTAGACGTCGTAATGGATGGAGCCGACATGGTATGTTGATGAAGAGCTCGAGTTGCCACAATGGGTTTGGGGCCATGGTAGGATGGGGGAGGTTGCTCCTCAAATCGAACAGTCGGAGTATTGAGTCGCGCTTGTTCAGCCTGGGCCTGGACGGCCTTGTTCGCCTCGGAAGCCCACGTGCCAGCACTATCACGGGGTGGGGTGCTGTGATTGATATCGAGACGGTTGAGACCACGCTGAAGGCTAGCATCATACATGTTCAGGTTCCGTCTTTCGTCGTGCATCGGCGTCTCGACGAGCTGTGGCTGGTAGACTGGGCGCATAGCAGGCTCCGAATCAACCATCATCGGCGACGGGTGCCTCCTTGGTGGGGTAGAAGGGCGAGGAGGGAGAGGGTCGAACGACTCAATGCCAGGAAGACGGAACGACGACTGTGAGTTGGATGGATTCGCAATCGGCGGAGGCGGGTTCGGGCGGACCGAGGACTGGTTCACTACGGAGCTCAGCTGGCTCGGGTTCCCATTGACATTGCGGCTGTCTGGGTGCCAAGTTCGTCGACGCCAGTCACTCTCAGACATGGACTCCCTCCGTGGCCATTGCGGTGACGCAGCGCTTGGGGACGTCACGATCCCGCCGTTGGCCGATGGGAAAGCGCCAGCATTCGAAGCATTGACAGGGCCATGCACAAACATCGGCCTCCCTGGAACCATACCTGTGGGTGACTGAAAGGGGTTTGCTCCAGAAGGAACGCTCAACCGTCGGCCTGGTGTACGAGTGCCTGCGGTATACATGCTGTGGGATCGAGAGTGAGAAGATGCCGGAGACGCAACTCCAGGGGCCCATCGGGGGCTGCTCTGTCCAGTCGAGAAGGTTGATGAAGTGGGTGTCTCAAAGTCACTTGGGGAGGCAGGTCGGAAGGAAGAATAGCTTTCGGCGGCACTTCGATACGACTCCAGGGACAACCGTGATCGGGGATCAGCCATGACCAGGGGAGGTGGTCGCCGTCGAGCATCTGCATGAACGCCGTAAGCGGAGCCAACAGAGCTAACGCTTGTGATGCTAGAAGTTGACAAGGACTTGGAATGTCCGCGCTGCGGACCTCCGGCGCTGCCACCGGTCGATGCTCGTGCTCTATTCCCAGCCTGCCTTACTCGATCTGGACGCATCTGACGTTGGAACCGGGAACCAGTTGCAGCCAGCGAGTCCATGGGAATATTCTCATTCACATGGACCGTCTGCGCATGCTGCCTCAAGTTGTCGAGCCTCGAAAAGCGTCTTGAACAGTGACACTGGAAGGGACGTTCACCTGTATGTTTCCTGTCGAGTTCAGTAAGGATAACCATCGACGAGAAGAGAGGTAGGGCTTGAAGTACCTGATGTGCCTTGCCAAGTGCTCACTGCGAGTAAAGCTCAGGTTGCAGGGCGGGTAGTCTGTGCAGTAGAAGCGCTGCGACTTCTTCTTCTTGCCCGATCGCGGCCCGTCGGCGCCAACACTCTCGTCGTCGGAGCCAACCCCGTCATCAATAGTGCCCGTCTCTCCATCAGAATCGTCCATATCCACATCCACGTCCCCCGAGTCCGCCGACTTATTCGAGTGCCGTGAGTCATGGCGCCGGGGCATCTTGGGTTTGGTTGGCTGATCGGGTACCTGCACGCCTTGCGGGAAGGGACTGGAGGGAAGCGGTTTTTGGCTGGCCAAGGAACCGTTAAACGTCCCTCGGGTCGGAGTCACACCATCGTCGACGGGTCTGGAAGAATGTTGTTGGGGCGCTGTGTTAGGCCGAGGGGTTGCTGGCGATGAGGCCATGACGTCTTCGCGGGAAACGGTGGTGGCCAGCGGCGAATTCACTGGACGAAATGTGGCCGCCATGGCGACAAGAGGTCGGAAAGCAATATCTATGGCAATGTTACAGGCGGCAGTGACGCTGTATTGTTTTGCGGGATCACCAGTCGGAAAGGGCGAGAAAAGAGTGCCGCGGAGGTGCAACGTCGATGTCGCACAGGCAAGAAGAAGCGCAGCCGGTCGGGTTTGGTTTGGGTGCCACTAGATATGCTGTCGGAACCAGGTTATTCGCCCTCTGTTAGACCGGCAACCTTGTTGAGGCTGGTAATTGTCGAGTTATCGTCAGCGGAGGACGAGCGGCGGGTTCTATCGGCCAAGCGCAGGCACCCTATAGATGACAAAGACACCGTCTTGCGAGTCGGAGACGGGACGAGATAAGAAGTCGGTGTCCGGATGGAGGGGGCGAGGAAGAGAGATAGAGGGCAGGGGGGATGAGTCGTAGCTGAAGGCGGATCCCAGAGGGATGAAGGGACAGAAGTAAGGGAGTGAGGGGAGAGACAAAGTGAGGATGCAGAAACGGGGAAAGTGTGAGAGAGTTGTAAGAGGATAGAAGAGGCGTTCTCAGACTCCCACCTACGACGTACTAAGGCCCGCCTCGAGAGCATGCGCAGAAATGCCGGTAGGGGAGTGCGGGCGTGCGTCGTGGTATTGCAAGCGAGCCAGGCCAGGGCCTAGATCCGTAGCACTGACTGAGAGCGAGGGGCAGCAATGGGATGCGATGCGACAAGGACAGGCCAGCCGACCGGTCGGTTTGGAAACTAGTATTTTGTCTCTTGTCTCTGTTCAGATCCTTGTTTGGCGATGACAATGTAATTATCGACGAACCCTTTGAGCAAATCGTGCGTGACGCAGAAGAAAATGGTTGCGAGTCGCAGACCTGTGAGTCCAGACAGGGGCACCAAGAGAAAAGTGGCAGGGCCGCAGGGGCAAGCGTGGCGATGATGTATGTCTATGGTTACTTTCCGCCCCAAATCGATTGTCCTAGTGGAGTCCGGATCCGGGATGGATGGATGCACGCATCGAGTCACCCAGTTCCCCTAAGACGGAGTCTTTGTTAGTAGCGTTGCCCGACCAATCAGCCTAGAGACCAGCCACCTCGGAGAGTTGCCCTCGCTTGTCATGCTCATCGACCTGGATCACGCTGTGTGGGAAGACCGAAGAGAACCTAATCCCCTAGGGCTGTAATTGAGGCTGGCACTCGATCGATGCCTTGGGCTCTCTCGTTCTGCCGGGCGCGGCGCTTTAGGTCTTTAAACTGCGCCAGAATCTGGAGCCAGAGCAGCTCCGGTTTTCAGCCTGCGACCGTTCACGGGCCGTAAGACGGTGACGACCTCGGTAGGAGTGATGTTGGTCGTATTAGGGCGTGGCCGATGCTTGGTGTTTCGTCTCAAGCAGTGACTTTGCTATCAGAGAATCCGGATCCGAGATGGATGGGTTGGAAGAGCAGAAAGGTAAGGCTCGGATTAAACAGGCGCACAGCTTCAGCACCCAGTCAGCAGAGAACAGCAGGCTCGCTCAAGTAACACCGCTGAGCCAGTATGGTTGAGGACCAGTGCTCCGTACCGCATTAAACACGCACTCCGGCCATGTCAGAGACGTCAGGTACAGGTCACCTGCACCGCTTAGCAGGGGGCGGGCCAGGTACATAGCGTCCCAGAGTGCCCAGTACCTGATATGATCCATGCGACGTATCCCCTGTAAGCCCTGCGTACTGTACATAGACGCAGTTCACAGCTAGGTCACAGCTAGGTAGGTCAGCAGCCAACGAGCAACAGGCTGACAGTAAGGAGCTCGCTGGCTTGTGCCTCAGACTTGAAAGGCTTCTTACCCAGCCTTGTGGTATTGCGTTGTCTTCTCTGACTGCGCTGTGGAAACTTGGAGATGATATTGATGTTTCCGCCCAGAAAGAGCCCTTCCAGAGCTTGAAGAGAAAACAATGTGCTGTTGGTTTGGATCTGAACGCAAGCGGCCTCTGTCCTTGCTCAAGTTCGGGGCACAAACTAACATGCAGGCATCGCGACATCGCGGCCCCAGTTGGGCCCGGCGTGCATGCGAGGGGTTGGGGTCTTGACTTGTTCTTGGTGGGCCAGGGGTGCCATGTCACCGCGGGTCAGAGGCGCCGCGTTGATTCACAGTGGACCCCTCTGCTGCTGTGCGATGTAAAAATAAACCTCGAACCAGTGGCACGGTGAGCCGAAATCTTCCACTTGACTCGAAGCGAAGCCGTCCCTGGCCGGCCCCTTGCGGCCGTGGAGGGTCTTGAAGACTGGGGATTGACCTTGTAAGTTCCCGATTTTGTCCTGCGAGGAGAGCACGGTTCCGGTATCTTCATCTAGACGGATATAGAATCATCGAATGTGCTTCTGGTTGCTCCGGTCACATCTGTGGCGTACCAGAAAGAGGAATGTCACAAACAGGAAGCATTCTTTCAAGAGCTCTCTATGCCGGGAGCGGGCTTGTCGATTGCCTCCGAACAAGCCTTCGAGGGTCATCTGCTCTGGAAATGGCCGGCTTATCCATGCGATCTGATACTGACCCCTCACCGCGTCTTTAACGGCGCTTGGAACAGTGATAGGCAGCTCCGACGTGATGGTGCCTGGATCCCGCAGCGTGGTGGGCTGAATATTGAATCGATGATGAAGATTTATTATCTAGTGCGGGGATGTAGAGCTGGCCGTGGCTGAGTGTAACCCTGTTTTAAGTTGCAAGGCTGCCTTGCTGGATTTTCCCCTCGCAAGAACCATGGCGACATGTCTCTGCTGCATCGCAATTCGCTTTTGAAGGATGCGGTCTGGTTGACTACAACGGCGGTAGAGGGGTGATGACCATTGATGGAAAAGGGCCCGAGAACATGAGGACTGTAACGCGATCGATCTTCCATGATCTACCGTGCCAATGCGGCCTGGCACAAGCCATGACGTGAGAAGACCTGACCTTCCATGAGCGATAAAGATTTCTGTTCAATACGCTCACTAACCAGCAGGATAGACGTAGTTAGAGTACCGTCAGTGTCGACGGTCTCTTGACGAGCCCCCAGTGTGCAAGTGCCAGGCCAACGCTCCCGAAGGTGCCGTGCAAGGCCTGGCCTAACCCAGTGCTGACCTCGCATGATGGTTTGAGCATCTGATGGCCCGGTGTCCTATGCTGCGCACCAGTAAGGCCGGGCTCTTTCGAATCGCTACACCGAACGTGGTAACGGCGCTCTCGAAGCAAGTATGTACGCACACAAGCTGTTACTTCTGCCAGCGTGTGTCTCAACGGGATGTAGAAGGTCCGTGTCTCTCTCACGGCGGTGTGTGCCCTGCCTGCTGGTGGAGGGCTTAGTCTAGTGGATCGGTGTTAGTCTGTCCCGTGGCCAAGGAACCCGTCCGAGCAGAACCCCTCAACAACAGGGAGGCTGGATCAAGGAAATATCCAAATTTTGAGCCTTGTCCTTTTTGCTAAGAGGATGATGCAGCAATGATTTATTTCGCCGCAAAGCAGCTCTTTCATCGGAGACCGGAGGATCCGGATAGGAGTGGAAGACCCTGGCGTGAGAATTGGGTAGCATTTGATATTTGGTGTATGTAACCTCGCACGCGCCTACGTTTCTGCAGCGTTCAACTGTCGCGCATGAGCCCGCGCTTGTCTCTTCTCGAGGATAGTATCTGATGCATTCGAGTTCAAGACTCACGGTAGAGCCAGCTGACGGTCAGCTGGCGGTGTCTGCCTTCCAAGAAAATTAGCAATCACGGGGAGTCGTGTGCAGCAAAGTAGCTCTTACACGGAACGCAAACATGTATACCAACACGACGAGCATGTATGATGTCCTCCAGGCTATCAGAAGTCGTGTGAGCGGAGTATCAGTGTCCTAGATGATGGTTGGCAACATATCATCCCGCAACCTCAAATTGACAGGCATTGAAGAACATGGATTGACTTTTTGGTGGAGGATTTTCGTGGTGGGGGTTTTTCGGAGCTTGGGTGCTTGGGTGGTTGGTTTACATGGGATTTGGGAACCGTGCCTGGAAGCCCGAAAATCTGCCTCAGCAATCTCGCATTGCCCTGATCGTTCCTGCCTTCCAATTTACCATTGAAGCGGAGCCTACTAGGAAGGCCCAGAGCAAGAAAAGGCCCTTGAACATGGAAGCCATGCCCATCACCTACTCGTTACTGTTGCTCACGTCTCCATGGAACCTGCGATGCTACTCTATCAATTCGTACCCCTCTGCGACCCCTCCACAAAACGAAACCCCACCCCCTCCTTCCTTCAAACTTCCCCTCTTTGCCGTCATCAGTGCGTCCCGTGACCCTCTATCGATAATAAGATAAGCAGATCAGGCCCTGAAATACAAGGATCCCCTGTTAGTGACCACGCTAAGACCTTGTTCAAGATGATCATCCCTTCTCACGGCCTTTACGCGCTGCAACACATGTCAGCAGAACCCTGAATTCTCGACTCGTTCCCGGGTGAATTGACTCGTACGGCTTCGAGATGGCGCTAAAGTCCCTCGATCGGCATCTCTTCTTAGAGCTACCTACAGTATCGACAATGTCTTGGCCTGTTCTGCTGAGCTTCCATTGGCGCCTGGATGTTTGCGGCAATCCAGTCGTTTCACCCAGCTGTTTAGACTTCCAGCCTCGTTCTCCTCAATTTCCTTATCGAGCGCCGACATCTCGAACTCCGAGAATCATAGGTGATTCAGAAATGCCAGATAAAACGACCAATTTCTGCAACCGCAGCACGACAGGAACAAAGATCCATTTCATCGACCCCCACCTCCTTGCATCCTAACCACCTGCCGCCGTTTCTCTCGCAAGTGCTTGGATGGGCACGGAAGATCTGACCTTCGTGCATTAAAGGCACGTAACCAGCCGCCTCTAGGGCTGCCGCCGTTGGCGCCTCTTGACCATGACAGCTCCACTTGGTGCCAGGGATCATCAGTGAAGGGGCTGGTTGATGGTGGCATGGGTGGTAGGTTGTGCTGGCGTGGCTTTTGGGCGGACTGACATGATCCATTCAGGAACCATTCAGCATGGCGAAATCCAAGACGGAGTCGGACAATATTTGACGGTAGCCGACGGTAACAGAACCAACGCTTCACGTTTGTCAGTTCTTATACATGCCAAGAAAACGCCCATATTGCTTGGTTGCCAGGGGCCAACATATTCCCTATCCAGAGTTTCAAGAGATACGTGCCAGCTTCGAAAAATCATCCGGCTACATCTCTTATCGATGTCGATGGGATATCTCGGTCCCCGTACTCTGATTGTTCCTGGACTACTGTCCGGACTCACTACCTAACTTTGGGCCCGCTCTCCAATCATGCCACCAAATGCAAGGCACAGCGCAGGTTGACGACACATGGAACCTGACCCCAAAGGCTGCACACCCTTGGCCCAAATTGCCCGCAAGGTTACTCGACTTGCTCACCAGCTGAGAGTTGACGACACCGACTCGATACACGACACGCACCGAGCCCCGCGCCCGCCCATTCCGACACCCCATGTGACAACTCGATAGGCGGGGGAGCACCACTCATCATGGGCGGCCGGTGAAGCAAGGGACTGCCATGTCGCCAACACAAAAGAGGCAGTGGTGTCCCGTCGTTGCCTGCCGAATTCTGGCCTGCCTGCTCCCCCCAGCCTCGCGCTTCAGAGTGAAACTCACTCTGTCTCAGGCCTGGGAAGCGTCGTCTTGACTGCCTTTGTCTCCAAGCCACACAGGCCAGTAGCCAAACGGACGGACCACCACTTCCAGTCCTTTCTTGCCTGTTGCCCGATGGCGGTCCACAACATTTGTCGAGTGCCTTTGTCTAGTCTCGTCTCGTCTTTGACCTCTCTTGTTCGTGCCTTGGACCCTACACCGCTCTTTTATACTCAAACCCAAAATTCCATAGCCCTTGCTTCTTCTGGTGGATCTTGCAAACATGCGCCTTTGGCTCACCATTCTTGGATTTCACAGCCTCGGAAAGAGGAAGAGCCTCTCACCCCGATAGTCCGAATGCAGCCAACGGGCAGTACGTAGAATAGTATGCCTCTTGTCTAGTCTGGTTCTCGACACCAACGCTGCTGCGCTGTTACGCATCATGGCTGCATGCATGGATCCTTAATGCAAGTGTCTTGATTTGCGTGCGCGAATGGCATGGGCTGGCATGTTTATGGGAGGCCCTTTACGGAGTATTCGCGATCGCCTTGTGCAACGTTGAAGCATGTCGAGGGATCTTAGAGTCAGATGCGGAGAAACAGCTACCTCCGGCTGCCCTGTTCCTTTGAGGCTTCTCACGATTTCCTTCTACATCGCTACCCGTCGATTCGCTTGAATATCATGCCCACGTGCTCATGCACTACTTATCTCTCGAGACGGCGACCAGTCGGTGGTTTGTGCCAACCTCACAATGGCTACCCTCCCTCTACCTTTCCATTTTCTACCCGCCCCGTCGGAATCTCTTTCAAGGACAAAGGTTCTATGATGTCGACAACGTCTTTGTAAGGGATTAAGGTATCTCTCTCATGTGCGATCACGGTTAGATGAGACCGAGAGGTGGTTGAGTGATGGCCAAGGCTCTGCAGCTAGCTGCACACTACTCTAACTCGGGGGTCGAGATGATTGACACTACTGCACATCAGTATTCTAGAACAGGAAGTAATTGGCATGATGATGACTTGATCGCGCGGCAATCTTGGAGGGTCCTCGCAATGCTGCCGATCCCATCTCGTGATGAGATTGGCTTTGTCGAGTAGATCTATAGGGTAGCACGTGCCCTGGAGAGACACGGAACAACTGCATAGATCATTGTGTTATGCTGTGGTCTGACAAGTGTGGTGGTTTAGAGCTCGATCTAGGAAATAATGGAGATACGAGTCTAATTCGTGGATCATATATGAGAAGTTCGATGAGATTCATTGTGAATGGTACGTCAACAGGAAATGACATGCTCCACCTATGTCTGGACAAGCTGGTTTCAGGATGCAAGATGTCACTAATACGAAGGCATTTGATTCAATGATTGATAAACACATGATTGCATAGTTAACGGATTGTAAACAAGTTAAGAAAAGTGCGTCATAAAGTCTTCATTTTCATACATAATCCCGCATCGTAGTTCCCAAGCGCAACCTGGGAGACGCAGACAGATTCCATAGAGCAGCACCGCACGATTTATACCACCCAGTCATACAAACAACATAGACGCCTGTCTCGTCATGATATACCCAGCATAAGAAAACATGCAGAACCCATCATAAAGCCGAACCTCTTCCAACCCTTGACATGCAACTCAGTACACGGCACGCCGGCACTAGAGGTCTAGCATGCTTCTAACCTGCTGCGGCGCAGCCGTAATCGAGTTGGTCGTCTCGGTGCTGTTGCTCCGGCCGTTACTGCCGGGCCGTCCGGACCGAGTGCGGCCGCGGTTCTGGCCGTCCGCATACGGGGGCGGAGGCGGCCCGTCAAGCGCCAGTTCCGCTTCACGGCGGGCTCGCTCGGAGGCGAGGTTGTTTGGGAAGAGGATGCCTGCCACATCTTGCACGGTGCGCTCGTTCCGGCGACGCTCGTTCTTGCCCACATAGGGAGAACTGAAGGTCTGAGAGGATTGGGCGCGGAGGGAGTTGACGCCTGCGCGGTCGGTACGCGGGTTATTGGTGGCGTTGATAGGGCGGTGCATATGCTGCATCTCGATATCTTCGTTGTTTTGGGCATTCTGCAAGGCTTCCTCTCGGGCGTGTCGTTCCGCTGCGTCCTCGACACGTCGGCCTGTAGCTCTGCCACCGCCGACCTCCTGAACATTGCGAGCAAGCTTGTCCTTGAAAGTAAGCAAGTGGTCACCCCTGACGCGACGCCACCAAGCGGGCTTATTGACAATGCCCAGCTCACGGTTGATCGTCTCGCCGCGTTCGCGCCTCTGGCGGATGAGCTCTTTATCCTCGTTGGGGCTCGCGAAGCCGTAGAGGACCTGGACGATGAGGATGAGCAGGGCAGGGAGGTAGCCCCAGCAGAAGATCACCGGAACATTGCCGTCGAATTTCACGATGGAGTACTCAAACTCGAAGGAGATGAAGGCCTGGTAGGCAATGGTAGCCAAGCTCAAGGGGATGATGAGATAGAAGCGCAGGGGTATGGAGCGGGTAAGGCCAATGGCGCGATTGAAAACGCCGCGGTTGCGGGGCTTGTAGTGCTTGATGGAGTGCCGGATGGAGAAGATGATGGTGAGCCAGGCGATGAAGAGGCAGAGGGCGGCGACCTTGAAGCGAGCGCCGGTGGCCCCAGGAACCGCCCGGTTCTGGGTCTGATCTGGTGACCTCTGGTACTGAGAGAATTTCCAACTACGGGGAACAACCATGAAGAAGTTCTGACGCGAGTTAGCCCATGTCTTGCAACCTGTTTGGGTGTGCTATTTTGGTGTTGGAACGGTGATGGACTTACCAGCCAGACCCAGAGGTAGAACCACAATGGCAGCCAGAACTCAACCTTGGCACGGCGGTCACCCTCAGACAGCATGAAAGGATTTGGATCAATGTATTGACGCTCCTGCCAGGAACCCCAGTGCCGAACAGCTTCCCAGGTAAGGGCAAGGACACCCATGCACATTATATACCAGAAGAAGACGGTGATGGTTATGGGCAACTCCTGGAGATAGTAGCGATCGACATCGATGTTGATGAACAGGCTGATGAGAGCGGCGCCGGAGATGAACAACGCCCAGTACCACTGCCAACGACGGCCGACGGGATAGAAGCGCTTCTCGCGAGAGAGATAGATCTTTCCATGCTTGGCCAGGACCGTGAGATTGAGGACGAGCGCGAGACCGAAGGCAACAGCGAAACCAATGCCAACATGGCCACGAGTGCCAATGGGATTGAGAGCAGAGTAGCACTTTGTGTTGTTGATAAAGGTACCGTTGTCATAGAGCAGGGCAGCTGGCTGCAACGGGACCTTGGTCATATAACACCTAGAGCCATTGGAAATGGTCTCGTTATTGTATGCGGTATAGTTGAAGTGTTTGAGGGTAGTGAGATTGTAGTGGGTGCCGCCGAACTGGGTATCGGTATCGTTGTCGCCTTTAGGCCAGGGCATAACGTAGGACAGCTCGTCACGGGCCTGGAGCCAGGCCATGGCATCGTGGAAACCCATGATGGACGACTCTGGGCTTGTTGAGTCGAGCAGGTTCGGGTTTGTTGTCTGTTCGGTTCGCTGCTTCTCGTGTCTCGATCGAGTATAGAAGTGGTGACCGCACTCGGGCAAGTCTCGTTGGATAGCTTCAGATGCGATGCGATGCGATGCGGTTATCGTGCTGATTCGAGGGAATTGTCGACTTCAACAGATGAAGCACTTCAAGACATGACTCAATTCGATGAGGATCAACCGACCAATGGCCCCGAGATGCCGTCGAGTTGAAGAGAGATGAGATGAAGAGAGAGGAAAGGCGTTGAGCTGGGTAAAAACAAACGTCGTTGGATGATTTGAATGCCGGTCATGCCGTTGCGACCAGGAAAAGGCTCGAGGCTGAGTGGCCGGGATGGTCATTTTTCTGGATACGTCTTTCGGAGGTGTGGAGGTGGGGATGCCGAGCGGTCCGTTTCTGCATGGAAATTCTCTCATATTCCCAGGAGATTACATGATGACGCAGGTATTTGGTATAAAATAAAACAAATGGTTGTAGAACAGCTCTCTCTCGAAATTCATTAGTTGCACCTTATTAAATTACTTGTTGTCTCTTCCAGCTGGTCCAAAGAGGTAACTTGACTTCCTCAGCGTTATCAAAACTTCCATGTACAATGTTACTGTAGACCGGGCCCATGCCAGCAATGACCTCACTGTGCCTATCCCCTGTAGCCAGCCACGCACGCCCTGTACTCCAGGGCTCATATCTACTGATTGGTTGCTGTGCCAAGGGCTCTCTAGTGGACCGCTAACCCCCGGAATTCGGTGACATGGACTCAGTCGAACCTCCATATGTCCATGCCATCCTCCTGCCCGGTTAGCAAAGGTACGTACCTATCATGAGGAGCGATGCCCGAAAAGGCCACCACTGCAAGCTTCCAGCATGAACACTTGTGTGCGACAACACCAAAACTAACATCGCCAACTTTCAACGGCCACTGCCACCAAAACTGCCAAATTCTCGCCATTGACTCACAAGTTCAACTTCAAATATGGCCGATGATCATACTGCAGACGAAGAGCCTTCGTACATTGACTACGAAACCTTTCTCGATCCTGGGTTCTCCCCCGCTTCATTTGCCAACTCTCTCGTTGTCTCGACCAACAACCCCAACGACACGCCTCTCGACCTTTCTACGCCCCTATCTCGCGTATTATTCGATGCGCAGGAGATTGACTCGCACATCGACGTCCTCACTACCCGCTCGGCCGTCCCGTTGCTCAACTATACCCAACAGCAGAACAAAGCCTCCAAGCACATCGTCACCGAACTAGACGGGCAGATCCAGAGTCTCAACGACAGCTACCGTCAGCTCGAGAAGGAGGTTATAGACAAGCATGCAGAGGCAGACGAGGTTCGACTTGTCGCTCTGCGCCTATGGGAAACCCTGAAGCTAGGCCGTTCCGTTGGCCGCTGCTTGCAGCTTGGTCGACAGCTTGAGGTTCAGCACTCGGAGCTTGAGCTACCTGGAGGTGCTGCATCTTCTGGAAAGGAGGATCACCGCGCCCTTGTACGATGTGCCTATACAATATTATCGCTTCGGGAGATTCTCGACCGCAAAGCCCCAGGCGAGGAAGGCTATGGACTCAACCGCGTCGACGCTGTGAGAAGCCTACAGGACACGGTTGTCACTCCTATCGAGCGATCTGTCCGTGAACAAGCGGAGCGGATTATTCGGGAGTTCTCAGTTCAGACGACTTCAACCTTTTCCCAGGTTGAAGAGACAAAGTCCCGGACAGTGTCCGCCTTGACTACCCTGTATCTCTTGTCTCCAACCCTCGGCTTCAAGCCTGACAAGTGGGTTCCTCGTCTGCTTCTCCAGACCTTGGAAGCGTATATACGGTCGGCACTACAGGCAAGCATCACGGCATTATCGCGCTCGTTGGGCCAGCTACCGACGTTGGAAAAGGCGCTGGGCGAGGTCATGGCCAAGTGTCAGAATGTTGTCTCTCTCGAGGCTGTGCTGGAGACAACGAAGCCGCCAAACCACCCCCTACTCCCAGCTTCTCACCAGCCGAGCCAGACCAGCCTACTTCAGTTCCTTCTCTCCTATCTCGAGACTGGAAGTCTTGCCTCATTTTTCTGGAGGACAATGGCCAGCAGCCTTGCCACCCGGGTACAGGATATCGTGAACCGTGGAGGGGTTGTTGCCCGGACTCTACGATCGAATAAGAGCGCAGTTGGAGAGGCAATCCGCCAGGCCGTCGTTAAAGGCTCGCAGCTACATAGCGCCCTAGCGGCGTCCAAGGCAAGGACGAAGGCTGATGCAAACTGGGATCGTGAAGTGGCCGTCATGGTTGGAAGTGTTGTCAACAACCTGGGTCGATAGGACATCAATATCTCTGCCAAAAAGGCATATTTACATTCAACCTTTGAGTCGACTCTGTGCTTTCAGCTTCTTCGGTCTCCATGTCTAATCGAGGCCAGTCCTAGATGATGGGCGTTGCACTCAACATGAGGGACAGCTCTCAGCATGATGCTCCAATGAGACTGTTGTTCTCTCAGATCTCCTCGCTTTGGCGGCAGACCTCTACCCGCACTGACACGAAGGCGTCGACAGTGTCTAGAGTGTTTAAGTGTTGAAGGACTAGTCAATCTATCATACGCAATCTGTCTCATACTTGGTTAAAATCAAGGATCAGCGCTTTATTAAACATGCTCTCATGCTCAGTCATCAAACCCGACATGGACCCAATCAGCATTCCTCATATCCCCGCATTCAACAGCTGTCGTAAAAGAACTCCTCACTCAAGGAACGCCTGATTGAAACAACATCGAACCATCACGAAAATATTACGGCATAGACAGAACCAAGCTCTCTCGTCTCGATAAAGACACGATTAACCTCATTCTCATCCCTTCTGCCGAAGCGAAGATGGCACCAAATCAAGGACTGGTTCATCCAAAGGAATACGATATCAAAGACAGTAACGTGGAGCTCATTGGATCCGATATTGACCATCAAGTCAAGTACAATTCCGCTCTCACGGAACCTGCATGGCATGACGGCAAAGTCGGCATCGAACCTGGACTATTGATCTGGCGGATCGAGCAATTCGAAGTAGTTCCGTGGCCTAGGGAAAAATATGGCCAGTTTTACGACGGAGACAGCTTTATCATCCTGTACTCTGAAAAGATCAACGGCAAAGACGCCACCGAGACGCTTGTGCATGACATCTTCTTTTGGCTAGGGAAGCATACGTCGCAGGATGAAGCGGGGACGGCGGCATACAAGACTACCGAGCTAGATGAATTCCTCAGAGGGTCGGCGACTCAGCACCGAGAAATCCAAGAGGCACCGTCGGATGAGTTCCTAACCCTGTTCCCTCGCATGTCCATCCGGAATGGTGGAACGCGGTCTGGATTCCGGCATGTGGAGGAGGAGCCCAAAGAAGAGATGCTCACCTTGCTGCGTGTGTTCAAGAACCCGGCTGCTGGTGTTAATGGGGTCGTGGTGCACGAAGTGGAGCTGACCTGGAAGAGTCTGGACGACGCGGACGTCTTTGTACTAGACGCGAGCGACAAGATTTGGGTTTGGCAGGGCAAGGATTGCAGCCCGATGGAAAAGGGAAAGGCAGCTCAGGTTGTCCATGACATGACAATCGCAAAGCACGCCGAGGTCGAGGTCATCTCTCAGACAGAATCCCGGTCACGGCGAGTTGTCGATCTGCTCGGTGGCAATGATGAAACACCACGGGACGGATTCCGCAGTCAGAGACCGTTTGCTTCACGCGGCCAGGCAATTGCTGCCGATCAAGCGCCCAAGAAGCTATTCAGACTTAGCGACGCCTCGGGAGAGCTCTCATTCGACCTCGTCAAAGACGCAGAGCGTATTTCGCGCGATGACCTCGACAGTAGCGACGTGTTTCTGTTGGACGACAGGGGCAGAGCTATCTGGGTATGGGAAGGGAGTGGATCGAGCGCCACAGAGAAGAAGAGGTGGTTCCAGATCACGCAGGCGTACGTGAAGTATTTGCAAGCTCGGGGCGGCCACGAGGAGGCGTACCTCACGCCAGTGGCCAAGGTTATCGAAGGTAGCGAGAGTCGGGCGTTCCTAAGGGTCCTTGCGGCTTAGGATTCACTTATGTCAGTGTCACCTGTAGCGCACACGCGAGGTATTTTCTCGTGCTAGGTGTGCCCTTGCTTGACCTTGAACCGTATGAGGTTCCTGCGGTGTAACAGAGGGCGCTAAGGCCTTTTGTTGGTCTGCTGCGGCGTCCGCGGAAAACAGCATAGTCACGATACGGCGTGGGGGAAGATTCCGAACGAAAGGCGAGGGATACGACGAACTGAAGACAGTGTGAGCGAAAAAAAAGGCTGAGACGGGCATGAGAAGCGAAGCAAGATAGGGTGAAGAGAGGGACGAGGTTGTTTGCAGACGGGGAATCATGTTAGTCATGACGGAACCGGATGCTCGGCAAACCTATGGGACCATTCAAAGCTACTAGTAGGGGCGGGATTTGGGCGAGGGCGTAGGCTACCGAGCTAGATTACACGTACTAGGATAATCTGGATTTAGACCATCCCGACTAGATGTGCCACACGTGGGGTTTTGGCTTTGGAATCTCTTGGTTGGAATGTTTCCTGATGCTTGTTGTAAGTCGATGTCTGATTGACCTTTTGAGTGTCTCGTAGAGGTTCCGGGAACGGATGTGGAGTGGGTTGAAGAGGTTTACTAGGTGTGAGATGACCATGGGGAACAAGATGATGCTGGTGGTTTCGGAAATATCATTCGCTCAGCAGCTGAACGTCTGATTAGGCCTGGTTGGGATTAAAGTAGAAACCACCTCTAGACTCACTATCTAGTTAAGGGTGCCGATCCGCTTGCAGAGTCGCACTGAAGGTATCTTATCAATCAAGGTCGAATCTTATCGATCACATCTTATCGATCAGACACACGCACAAGTTTGATCAATGCAGACTCGGCAACCGGGCTCCATTACTACCCAAAGGTTCCATGGTTCTAGACGCAATGGCACGTTTTTGACAGTGCAACCCTGCTCTTTGCACATGCAGAAAGTGAGACGACAATGGTCTTTTCACAGGCTGCGGAGCCGCTTCACGAACCCTGACCGAGGCAGGACCCCGCTGTCGCATGCGTGGACTGAGAGACAATCTCAGCTGGGTTGATCTGATCACTTTTCGCTTCAGTGACCGCCTGAACAGGGAGCGGGAGATGGGCCTCAAGGGGCCTGGAACAGAGCCGTCTAGACGGGTAGAGACAAGTGGCACAGCAGATTGTAGAATCGACGTCGGATGCGACCGGACGGGATGCTTGCCGAGGACAGAGATGCCTGCCTTATTTGCCAAGACAAGCGAAGCAACGGATCAGATCTAAAGAAAGAGAAGAAGATAAGAAAACAAGATCACAGCCCATTCCCCGTCCCAAGGGATCGACCACGACGATACTAACTACCAACGGCTTTCTTGGGGCAACCACAGGGCCGGAGTCGGAGGCGTGATGGTTCAAACGTTTCTCTTTGAAAATGGGAATCACTCTGATTACTTGTGGTTGCATGGGCATATCCACGGCCTTTTCAGGTCGAGAGTGACTCCTGCGATGATCTCAACGGGGAAAGATGGGCGAGCATCTCGCCATTCTGGATTCGGAGGAGGCCAAAGGTTCCTGGGGGCGCCGCACGAGCGTACCTGAAAGAGAATGGCATGGGGGGTATGTCTATTGCTCCATGGTCTTCACATCGTGGCTTGAAGATCCAGGACCCGGCCATTGAGAGTGGGGAAGACGACTAGTAGTGGTCTACGAGCCTCTACCCAGTTCCTTGTTATCCGTCATCCCGCTCAAAGCCTGCTCTGGGCACCGCAAGTTGAGGATCTACACTGGCTTCTACAGGGCCCTTGACCCCACGGAGTCACGGCAAGGGTAATGTATACGGCTTCATGAACCTTTTGTCTTGCATAAACTCCCACTTCCTGTGGAGTAGGTCGAACGGCCGTCCTGGATGGTGGTGCGCAGGATCATCGTCTTTGTGTCGTGTGACGTCCGACTCTAGGAACGGAATGTCAAGCAATAGGTCCTCTATGCTGGCCCTTTCTGACGATACCCTCTTACAAAGTCCCCGGTACACTGCTGCGATACTCGGAGAGCTAAGAGATGTACATACTGGGGCATCAAGTGCCTGCCGGTGGAGCCGAGCTCGTGGTGCAATGTCGGGTTGGACCCCTATCACATCGGCCGCTGGTTTCTTGCCGTCTTTCTCTCCCTGTGCCTGGCGTGCGGGATGTAAGAAGGATCCCATCTGATAACCCGCCTTGGCAGGGCGAGGCTGTCCCATGGGTGCGCTCCCTGGAGGTCCCGCAGCGAAGCCGAGTTGCCGACCTTGGAGAACGGCTTTGGGCCGCCATGTGGACCAACACCGGGCCTGATACACGGATCTGGTAATCTAAGGTTAAAGCTGAAAAGAAACTTCTCTAGAAGCCAGGGACCTAGGATCGACTGGCGGGAACGGGCAAGAAACCGGTCAAGACGGAATTTGAAGACGACAACGGCGGAATTGGTCCACCAGCGTGGGAGCCGTCTAAGCCTGTCTACGAGCTAATATGGCTCTCAGTAGGGATCTCGCTGGCATCGGGAGACGATATATGGCCTGAATGAGGCCATTTACTGCATGATTGAGCCATGGCCGTGGCAGGCATCGATGCAGCAGTGAATGGGCTCATTTGCTCCCAGTGGCTAGGACATCATGCTCCCAATACTACGATGAAGCTGTTCGCGATGACTCGATGCAACTTGCGGATGGGGGCCCACGCTGGATACCCCAAGGGCACCATGGATGATAATAGGGCCTAGTAGACCTTGGACCATTAACCTTTGCCTATTATCACTGGGCCTTTGAAGGATCGGGGCCTCGGCCACTTGGGGCGTAAGGCGCGAGCTTGACCCCCAAGTGCGGAAGCTCGACGATGGGAGTGGCATTTAGAGGCTTGTCGATGGATCGAGGCCGGGTGGAGCGAGTCTGTTATTTCTCTCTCTTATCGAATGTTCAGGATCGAGACATTATTCTGAGTGGATTGTGTATAAAGACTAGTCGCCTCCTCTGTTGGCGGTGGCTGGAACTCTTTCAGGAGAACTAAAACATCAACACTTCCACTTTCTTTCTCCATTCCTATCCCCTTTTCTTTATATAATTGAGCAACCGACAATATTCTTAGGATAAGGTTTGCTCTCCAGATCTTTACTTCAGTTCCCCTGATTCTGGTGTTGCTGTCCAGCTTCGTATAAGCCCATACCACAAAGGGCCATGTTGCATTCCAATCCGCTCGCCACCGCGGCGGCTGCAGTCTTGTTACTGCCCGCCGTGTCTGCTACTGAGCTCCTCGACGGCTATGGAAGAGATCCTTTCAAGGTTCCTTGTGCAACGGCCTGCCAATATGCCATGCCCTATTCAATAGACTGCCCTGAATACGAGGGCATGTCGGACGAGGAGAGGGCTGAGGCATACCCTTCCGCCGCCTGCTTCGCCAACGACACATCATACCTCACCTCAATTGCCTGGTGTATCAACAGTTACTGCGACAAGACCATCAAGGACTACAAGATCGCCGAGTACTGGGACGAGGACATGATCTACGGCCTGGCAGAAGCAGGTGTCGCTGTGCGGTTTACCTACGCTGAGGCCCTGGCAGAGGTTGATGCGAAGAAGCCTCCCAAGCCTATAGAGCCAGAGGAGACCGTATTCAACCGAACCATTTCCATCACCAAGGACATTTATGAGGCCAATATGAACGGTGTCAGGGGCTACAAGGCCATCGGCAAGAATGAGTCCATGTTCTCGTGAGTTATCCCCAACTGCAACTAATGAGGGAGGTTTCAGCTCGACTAACAAGTTTACTTACACTTAGACTTCTAGTCTTTCTCTCTGGCGTTATCATGCCCGTTGGATTCTCCTTCCTCCGTCTTCTGCCTTGGCCTACAAAGCTCAAGAACAAGTTCTACGCCTACTTGATTGACCCCCCTGCCTTTGGTAGAAAGCACTCCGTCCCTGTTTTGGGTCTTGGATTCATTCCTACTCGCGGCCAGATGATCTTTATCCTCTATCTGATCGCCATCAACATCGCAGCTGTCTTTGTTGGCTTCCCTCGCTACTCTCCTAACGCCCTCTTCCCGGACCGCAGATATGAGCTCATGCGACACATTGGTAACCGGGCTGGCGCCATTGCATTTGCTAATCTGCCGCTTGTCATCCTCTACGCTGGCAGAAATAGCCTGTTGCTTTGGCTGACCAACTGGTCTCACTCGACTTTCCTTCTTCTTCACCGTTGGGTTGCCACTATCTGTACCCTTCAGGTCTGCTTCCATTCTGTCATGTGGCTGCGAATCATGGTGGAAAGTGGCTCTGCTACCGAGGCTATGACGACTAAGTACTGGTACTGGGGTGTAATCGGTACTCTGGCATTCAGTCTGCTTATCCCTCTGTCTGTTCACTACTTCCGCCAGGCCATGTACGAGGTCTTCCTGATTGGCCACATCTTCTTGGCCATCACGGCCATTGTTGGCTCGTGGTACCACATCTGGTACCTCTACGAAGGGTCTGGTGGCTTTGACATCTGGCTGTACATCTCCATGGCTGTCTGGAGCTTCGAGAGGCTCCTCCGCATCGTCCGCGTCGGCAAGCGTGGTATCAAGAAGGCTTACATTACTTACGTCGACGAAGAGTATATCCGCATTGATGTACCCGGCGTCAGCTGCCACGGTTACTGCTATGCCTACTTTCCTACCATTTCTTGGCGTATGTGGGAAAACCACCCCTTCTCCGTCCTCGGATGCAACCCTGGTCATCCTGGTGCCGATGAGCAGACGTCTCACTCCGATAGCGAGGGCCCGACTCTATCATCACCTACATCCATATCGTTCCCTATATCTGTCGGCGATGCTGCTAACAAGGAGTCTGGCATCATCTCAACGACCCGTGCCATTGCTGTCCGCAGCAACGGTAGAAAGCCAGGCATCACCTTCTTTGTCCGCACTCACTCCGGTCTCACCAAGAAGCTGCGCAACAGGGTTGGCAACCAAGCTGGCATTCCAATTCTTATTGAGGGTACCTACGGTCACGAGGGCAAGACTTATCTTCAAGGCAACGATGGTCATTTCTCGCCCACTGTCGAGTATCCCAATGTTCTCTGTATCGCCGGAGGTGTCGGTATCACTGCCGTCGTTCCCGCCCTCGACAGCTCTCTCTCTCTGTACGCACCCATGGGAACGACCAAGCTGTACTGGGGTATTCGGAATCGGGGTCTCGTCGATGCTGTCAAGAGCATGCTAGTCGGTGTTGGAGAAGTCACAGATACAAAATGGGGTCACATTGAGCCTCATATCAGCATCGGGTCGCGGATGAACGTCAGACAGATCCTGGAAGAGGAGCTAGGGCACGCGACCGGTGGAACAACTGTTATTGCCTGCGGACCATTGGCCATGTGCGATGATATTCGGTATACGTGCGCTGCCATGGCTCGACATGGTACCGTGGTTCGATATATGGAGGAGACTGGCACTTGGTAATCATGGAATCTTGGCTTGCACGTCACATAAGCAACACTCACAAAAGGACACACTCCTGTACATACTCTACTTCATGTTCATAGCCTTGGCGCCATCATTACGAGGTTCATATTCCACAGACATAGTTTGTTAATGCTTAACGGCCGTTGACTACTCAGACCCCTAGTCATATGATCCTTCTTTACACGTGCTTAGATTCGGCCTCTCCTCAAGAACTTGTTTGGCAAATTCACATGCTTCGCCCTTAGATACTCGCAGATGTTCTTACCGAGCGTGTCGTACTCGCTCGTCGAGTTGAAGCCTCGGTCAAGGTGATCTCTCACAAGGAAGTGCACGGCTCGAATACCCGGGATCTCGAAGCGCTCAATCTTTCTGCCCTTGTTGCTCCCCTCCAACAGCTGATGGATCTTATCCACGGTCAAGATACTTCGCAGCCAGTCCCACTCGTCGTCGTGGCGAACGTAAAAGCCCACGTTGGCATCCGATGCTTTATCGCCGGACCGTCCCCCAACAATCCACCCCAGAGGACCCCTGGTCGTGGGCCCAAAGCTCGCGAGATCGACGGGGTTGCTCGTCTCATATGACTTTTGGTCGCGGGGGTAATCCGCGCGGACGTTGTTCTGCACGCCTATGTCGATTGATCTTCCCATCCAGGGGAGCTCTACGCGATGCTTGACCTCGCTCTGAGGAAGTAGGGTCACGTAGTATTCGTAAAAGGGCTTGCCCTCGCTCTGGCGCTGGTCGTTAGTTAGTGTCGCGCCGGGGCAGCTCTGGAGGAAGTTCTCCATGCACCAGCGGTTGAAGCCGGGGACGTCGAGGGTGGACTTGTCGACGAGAGCCTTCTTCTTGGTCTGGACGAAGATGCGGAAGTCGACTGTCGAGACCTCTTGGTTACGGGGGTTGTCGGGCGAGTAGCCATTGAGGCTGAACTCGAGGCATGTGAGATCCTTGATCTGGTCACCGATGGAGTGACGGATCTGACGTTCTGTCCACTCGGCCTTCTCTTCGAGGTCGAGGCCGACGAGGTAGTAGTGGAACTCAGCTTGATAGCCGCCAAAGGCTGTGATGCCGACTTTGGTTGTTGAAGGGGCGGGAAGGCCTCTGACACCTGTAACTTGGACTCGGTCCTTGCCAACGTCCTTCATGACGACCCCTTCAAGATTGGCTGTCACATCAGATCCATAGTAGAGAGGCCCCTGGATCTCGTACATGAGTTGCGACGAGACGGTCCCAACTGAGACCTCACCTCCAGTGCCTGACTCCTTAGTGAGGACACATGACCCATCGTGCTCAACCTCGGCGATGGGGAAGCCAATATTCTCACACTTGTCCATCAACCTCTTGAAGCCGGAGAAGTAGCCTCCGCAGACATAGGCTGAGCACTCTATCAGATGGCCTGCTACAAGAGAGCCTGCGATCTGATCAAGGTCCGTCTCGCGGTCCCAGCCGTGCCACCACATGGATGCGCCGATCGTGGGAGCAGCATCGGCGACACGTCCGGCGATTACGATATCGCATCCTTGACGGAGAGCTTCTGCAATTCCAGCGCCGCCAAGGTAACATCTGGCGATGGTTAACGTGTGCTTCAATTAGAAGGGGAGCACGTGGAGACAACATACTGGGCACAAAGGATATCATATCCCCATTCCTTCAATGGCTTCCCCGTCATAAGACTGGAAAACTCCTCGCCGTTCTCATACAGTCTCTTTATAGTATCGGTAACTTCATCACCGCTCACCCACCCCACCTTGAGGTCAAGGCCCTGCTTCTCGATCTCTTTCTGCACCAAACTAGCAAGCAACTCGGTATCGCTGGCGCCGGCATTCACGGCAACCTTGATGTTCTTTGACTTGAGGTATGGAAGCGCAGGCGCAAGGTTGTCCATAAAAGTCGGGTCGAAGAGACCCATGGGCTCTTCCTGGAGATCGCCTGTTTTGCGCAGGCGCTCATTCTCTGTCTTTTGGGCGCCGTGCAGCGTCATTGTGCACTCGGAGAGCCAGTCGCCGATGATGCAGTCGATATCGCAGTTCTTGGCTAGGTCTCCGATGGCGCGCTGCCGGTCGGAGAAGCCGCCGGAGGAGCCGGCGATGCGGATGGCTCGCTTTGTAGAGGGCATTTTGATGTTGTCTGTATACTATGGAGGTTGGATCTGTATCATCAAAACTGCTCAAGCACCTGTAATTCGAAGAGTCTCAATACTACCTGGAGCTGGTTAGCTGTTTCATATAGCTACATGCTTGTGCGTTCCCCTCATCGTCGCAACCGGTCTGTTGCCGAGGGCTACCGACCGGAAGACTGAATGCGAGCTCCAGTAGCCTGGGTTGCAATTCTCCGAATTTGGGTTGATTGCCGTGACGCTTTCTTGTCGTTTGCCGGCTCTAATAAGTGTGGCATTGAAAGATGGTTCGCTGGCATCCAAATTTTGAGGTTGAACGGAAAAGGATACCCAGACAACGAAAGTTTGATGAATCGGACGGAACTACAACGTGGGATATTGTAGCTTATAGCACTGTCATTCTAGATACGTAAGTAACTACTCTTTACTCTTGTTTTGTAAAGTATTTGTTCCACGTTCCAACTGGGGTTGCTGGATGGCCACCTGATTATGATATAGGGTATGTAAGCTACGACTGGTGTTTGGATCGGATGCCATCATGTGACAAAGCGGGCGTATCTTAACTTAGACATTGAATCAAGATAATCAATTCTATCGTCAAACACGGGGATCGGAAGTCGAATGGCCTTTTTAGTCCTGCGCACTTTCAACAAGGATCATGGTTACCGGTCGGGGAGTAGAGCGACGAACATGGTCGCCTTGCCGGGTATCGTCATCCTTGGATTCTGGATATAAGCTCTGGATATAAGCCTGTTTGGAGACTGTCGCTAATCTTTATCTACTGTACTCTTTGAGCCCTATTCTTTTAGTCGTACTAGGTTCCTATTGTTGTTTGGTACTGTCTAGACTTTGACCACAAAATTGGGTATTGATCCTACCGAATTGTAGCTCATCGGCACGTCCAGAGTTGGCCTATCTGCTTGGAAAGCGTAATGCGTAACAGAGGTTGAGTTCGAATAGTAGGTACCAGGCAGTTCCTCATATTTACACATGGTCATGGATTGGTCAAACCACACACCCACACGTAGCCACGCACGTGATCGTAATCGGCACATGATCTAACCCCCCTTGGCCATTAATCATCGCTTCACACCAGACAAACCTGCAGTTTCCCCTTGATGAACCTTGAAGCTGTATCTCACTCGCCGCCACAACCAGAATGAAACTGGCCACGCTATTCTTCAGCACCGCCATGGCGGCAACTGCTCTCGCGGCGAGCAGCATCGACATGCGTCTCATGACCTACAACATCCGACTCAAACTCAACGAAGCTGATCTTGAACCCGGCGAAGAGCTTTGGCCTGTCCGTCGACCTCTCATGGCATCACAACTCAAGCGTGAGACCGCAGACCGACCTGAGACTCTCATATGCATGCAGGAAGTGACCTTTCCTCAGCTCCAGGACCTTCAGACCGACCTTGGCAGCGAATGGGCTTACATCGGTGTCGGCCGTGACGATGGCGCCCAAGAGGGAGAGGCATCTCCCATCTTCTACCGTCCTTCGGTCTGGAACCCCGAGCACTACAGAACGGTATGGCTCAGCCCGAAACCTACCCAAATTGGCTCCAAGGGCTGGGATGCCGCTTTACCCCGGATTGTCACCGTCGTGCGCTTCCGCCATATCTCCTCTGGTGCGGGTTTCGTATACATGTGCACTCACTTTGACCACAAGGGCCAGGTCGCTCGCGAAAAGTCGGCCAAGTTTCTCATCGAAATGGCTGATATGTGGGCTGCACACGAGAGCGATCCTCTCCCTGTATTTCTCAGCGGCGACCTTAACGTAGCACCTGACAACCTGGCTTGTCGGATACTCGCTTCTGGGCTGAACGATGTCAAGGATGTTGTGCCCAAGGAGAAGCAGTCCGGACCTACAATCACTTACACGGCGTTCACTGAGGACGAGTCTGATGACATGGTCCTTGACTACATCTTTGCGAGGGATCCAACTGGCCTACACTTTGAGAAGTTTGCGGTGCTCGACGCGAGAGCTGAGAATGGTGTGTTCATCTCGGATCATCGGCCTGTTGTGTTGGACTTTCAACTTCCCGTGCGACACTAGATTCTCGAAACTACAAGGAAGTTCTTGGGTAATTATCGATGGATATTTAATGATTGATGAGTTGTGATACACGGATATAAGCCGAGAGATCCCACTGAAAGTAATTTATCATCGATTGGATCTCGTTCATAACTTCGGTCATCTGCACGCCCGAGTCTCTGTTTCACCCCAGTTCACGAAAGCCTCAGACTGACTAGTTTCTCCTTGTATTGCCGTGCTTGCCATCTCAAAAGAGACGGGCCCCAGCATGTTTCGCCGGAGTTTAGTCTTCACGCTCCCTGGAATGACCGATGCCGAGACTAATCCTTTCGGCAATGTATTCATCTCTATTTAAAATCTGAGGTCAAGTACAATTCTGTTTCAGTTCAAGAACCTGGCGATCCTGAATCACTCCCCTCAGGAACAGGGACACGAGCACTCCGTGTGTAAATGTGCCTGGCACCCTCCCAGCTCAACCCCTCGACCAGCCCGCCCTTGAAACTCAACGTGGGCTTGGGCTTACCATCCGGCAAGATGCTTCGGTGAAGGACCCTCACGCCGCACGTTTTGCAAAAGTAGCATTCGAGCTTGTTGCCGGCGTCCGTGATCCGAGTCCAAAGGCCGAGCTGGGCCCGGACGTCTCCCGGGAGAGGCCACATGCCGTCGGCGGGAAAGATGGCTGACGTGCCAAAGGCCGATGATGACTGCTTTTGGCATTCTATGCAGTGGCAGCAGTACACATCAATGGGCTTGGGGGTTGAAGCCGTGAGCTGGACGGCGCCGCATTGACATTGGATCTTGGGGTTCATGATGGCCTGTGGATGTCATTAGCAGGCACTCATCTCATCTCTTTCCATAGCGTAACTTTGAGTTGAGATTTGATGAGAACTGTAGCTGGGAATCAGTTAAAGAATGAGGATGAATTGGAGAAACGAAGGCTACAGGGACGATCATGGAGGCGAAGATTAAGTATTCCGTCACTTGATGTCAGCCCAAAGGCGCATATGGCGCAGCCCCACTGTCATTGGAAAGGCGCGAATCCCTGTCTCTTTAGAAGTGATAGAGTCCGCTCTGAGATTTGATTCACACATACAGAGGTATTTACAGGGAACCATGCCTCAACAGGCGCTGCTTCATTGCACCATCTTGACGCCATCGAAGATGTCTAAGCCACATGTTTCGATTTCGTGGCTCGGGAACTCAACCAATAAGAACCGTGCCCGGTTAGCTCAATCGGTAGAGCGTGAGACTCTTACAGAGTACACGATATCTCCATTATCTCAAGGTTGCGGGTTCGACCCCCGCATCGGGCTATTCCTATACAGAGTCAATGATTGAGGGCTTCTTTTTTTGTGTTTGCTTTTTCTGCATTCTCATTGTGAGGTTTTGCTCCCATTTCTTTTTTGATATTGAAGGTGGTGGGAAGAGAGGACAGTGGGGTATCATCCTGGTGTTTGGATGGACTGCCGGTTAGCGCTTGGACCATGGCCAGCCCCACCGGAACGGCCGGTGAAATTCCTCCGGACGGTGACGTAGCTTTCTCACCACGCTGAAGCTCCCGTCATCAGCTGGCCAAAATTTGGCGATGCCTTCACTGCACCGTGATTGATCTGTAGTTACTCATTGAACCTGCAATGCCTACCTACGAAACAACAGATGAGCGCTATAACGCCCGGGTAGGGGCTCTGATCCGTCCCTTGCATCGACCCGGGTCCTATCTAAAGCGAGCCGGCCTCGCTGCATCTTACCCTCTGCGTGGCATCTGGTTCTTTGCACGCAATCGCGAGTTTTGGCCGCTCTTCGTCAGCAGAATTCTGCCCCTTTCGCTCATATCGTTCTTGGTGTACTTTGTTCTATTCACCTTCGCATTCCTGCCTCAGTATGCTTTCTTAGCCATCTTTCATGGCTGGGGAGCTTGGATCAATGCCGTGGTGCTCGTGCTGGGAGAGGGTTTGGTTATCATCCAGGGTCTCTTTGAGGGATTCTTCGTGGACGAGTGTCGAGTTGATGTCTTTGATGTAAGTTCTTACCTCCAGGCCTCTTTGTCTCAATTCATAACCGATTCCTAGGCAACCCTCATCAAACTCTCACACAAGAATCTCATCTCGCCCCAGCGAATCCTCTTCGCGGACGCGCCCAACGCAGTCAGAATGCTTGGGAAGCCCACAACTGCCGCAGTTTACACGCCATGGAGCATCATCCAGATACTTGAGCTCATCGTCTTCTTGCCCCTCAACCTCGTTCCTTTCGTTGGCACTCCGGCCTTCATCATCATTACAGGGACCAGATTGGGCAAGCTCTCACACTACCGCTGGTTCCAGATCAAGGGTTTCTCCAAGGTCGATCAGAAGAAGGCGCTAAGGGATCGAGCTTGGGAGTACGTCTGGTTTGGCACCGTGGCCATGATTCTCGAGTTGATTCCCATCTTGTCCCTCTTCTTCCTTCTGACAACAACGGCTGGAGCTGCCATGTGGGCAGCGCGAATCGAGGATGAGAGCAAGAGACCTGTTGACGGTGGTCCTGAAAGGCAAGAGGATTCTCATCCAGATGCGCCACCGCCCTACACGGACGATGTCGTATGATGGGAAGAGGCAGATAGACGCGATGCTTACGACATCACTTGGGTATCACCTTACCAGACTAAACAATCACTGTGCTCAATTAGGAGTTGAATCCAAATATTTCGGATCGTTTCTCCCGAATCTTCATAACCAGATCAGCCAACGACAAGCACCTCCTTCTGGAGCCGGCAACGGAATCGAAATCATCCGCGAGATGGGCAGGCAGTTCAGCGATTGCAGCGAATGCCGTGGGCCATCAAGGAAGGATCACATGCATATGAGATGCGGACAACACGATCCGTGCGTGGAAGCACGTCCCAGGCAGATGCATCGGCTTCAGGACAGGGAAGGAGCAGGCCTGTTGTCGTTGAGTCCCTTCGGCTCGTTCCGAACACCCATGACTACACCACACCTACCTACCTTACCTCATGGTCAAACTTTGGGAACTTCGCGGTCTTTGGTGAAGCAAAATCAGATATCGTATTCTTCTTTTAGGTAGGTAGTTAACTAATCAAAAAGAGATCAGTCTCAGATCAAATGTCCAGAGTAAAGAATTGTAATGGATTAGATCGACCCAAGGGTTGGTTCCATGCGTCTGTTCATGTCCTCAGGCTGCTCCTCTACTGAGATGCTCAACTGCCAATCAGCAACAGTAGTCGCCCGGGCACTGCGCTCCTTCCTCCTCTTGTCTTCCTCCTTCGCGGCCTGCCTTCTCGTGCAATGCCCCAGCGCCTCATCCCCAACAGCTCAGCTCATTCACACGGAAGGTGCTCTCCTTCCTCCACTAGCCACGAGGGCATATAATCCCCTCCTCCCACACCTCATCCCAAATCCTTTTTCTCCCTCCTTCATCCTCACGATTCTTCACCTTCAACCGTCTTCATCTCCTTGCCCTTGAGAATCCTCATCTTCTCAGTCCTTTCGTTTCTCTTCATCCATCTTCAAGTCTGTCTCTTGTCTTCTACACCCTCCTTCACTCGAACTGCCACTCCGACAGCAACTCATCGCCAGCGATTTTTCGTCTTCACCCAACCATCTCCCCAGTTCTCCAGAGTCGTCTGAGACTGAGCCTCCTCGCTCACGATGCGCATCTCCGCATCTCTCGGGGTCTTTGTGGCCTCCGGGCTGCTGGGTCATTCCAGTGCCCAAGCTGTCGACTACGGGTAAGTCGAGATGTGTTACTCGTTTGGAGCTCGCAGCTAACATCATGGTGATAGCAACCCTACTGGCAGCTCAAGCGGCAACCCAGGTGATGGCTATGGCAGCATCCCTCCTGGCAACCCCGACGGGGCTCCTGGAAGCATGCCCTTTCCTAGCAGCGTTCCGGGAACTGCTCCTGGCTCTTTCCCAGGTGGAATTGATCCCAATACTCCTGGCAACTTTCCTGGCGGTGTTTCCCCCGATGGCCCTGGTGGTGCTCCTGGAACCCTTCCTGGCACTTCTCCTGGCAATGTTCCTGGCGCCGGCTCTGTTGTTATTCCCGGAAGTGTTCCCACCAACAGTCCTCAGAATGGCGGCGTGTCCGGTCTTCCCACCTGCCCCTTTCCTACCACCAAGACTGTCGTTGTCACTATTTACCCCACAACCCCTCAGGGCGCGTCTGGCATTCCTGCTCCCGATGGCTCTGGCCCCGACCAGACCAATGCCCAACCACCTCTGCCCACACAGTCTGCTCAGCTATCGTTGACGAACGCGAACTCCGAGGCCCCTTTCACAACTCTGACTCTTGATCTCTGGGGAACATCTGGCGGCGAGTGGGGTTCCAGCCCTGATCCCAGCAGCACCAGCGGCACCGACGCGAATGCAGGGACAGATACTGGCGTTGACTCTGGCGACGACGGAGCCACCAACAACGGTGCAGGTTCTGACAACGGTGTCGGCTCTGATGATGGCACCGACTCCGGTGTCGACAACAGCTCTGACGATGGCATGAACTCTGACAACGGCATTGGTTCCGACGATGGCATCGACTCTGGTGTAGGTGGTGGCTCCGACAATGGCCCAAGTTCCCCCTTCTTCTCCCCTGTTACTGGCCCTGGCCAAGCCCCTTCATACTCCAATGATGGCCCCGATGGCTCTTCTGGAGGCATGCCTGGTGGACCTGACTCCAACACTCAAACATCTGCACCTTTTCAAACACCCGGACCTTCTGTCCCTGGCGATGTCCCTGGCGGCGTTCCCCAAGTCCCTCCTGCCGGCCCTGGCCAAGAAGCGAGCGACAGCCTTCCGGTCACCACACAAGCCGATCCTCAAGGCTCAGCCGAGAACTATCCATCCTTTACGAATGTACCTGGCGGCGGCAACGCCGGCCAGTCTCCTGCATCTGCCATCACCATCACCGGAAAGGATGGTCTGCCCACTGTCATCAGTGTCATAAACGGCCAAGTTCAGCCTCTTACATCGGTGTCTCCCCAAGACGGCAGCGGCAAAGGTCTTCCCAGCGGCATCTCTTCGGGAGTTCCCTTTCCTCTTCCTTCCATCACTGGCGGCTCAGATGGTTCGCTCCCTCAAGGTCCCTCCGACAACTCGGGCTCTCCTCTTCCTGATGAAGGTTCCGAGGCTGGCATCACAACCTGCGCAACCTTTACCATTACCGGCACGGATGGCGTACCCACTCTTGTGGACTCAACTTGGGTGATTCCCTTCAACACTCCTGTTGCCGAAGCGTCTTCGCAACTTCCAGGTTCAGGAACTCCCCAGGGAACTCTTTCTGGTATTCCCATCGACGTCGGCAGCATTCCCACTAGCTCAGTCCCGGTTCCTGGCTCTCCTCAAGATGACGCTGGTCCCTTGGTCGTGACAACTTGCACAAGCTACACTCTCATTGGCACTGATGGTCTACCAACAGTGGTTCACACTACTTGGGCTGTCCCTGTCGGCACTCCAGGCTCTGGAACCTCTGCAGGCACACAAGGGCCACTCTCTACTCACAATACCTTGTCAGGCTTCCCGACTGTTGGCCCAGCCGGTATTTCTACCAGCTTTCCCACAGCGTCCGACTTGGATGATGTTTCTCCCATCACCACCTGCACAAGTTTTACCATCATTGGTACTGATGGGCTTCCGACTGTTGTCGATTCCACTTGGGTCATCCCTGGACCTGCAAACACCGGATCTGCCGTCACTGGTGGCCCTGGAAGCCCATCTGAGGCCTCGGATGCCCTTCCTAATGGCATCCCACCATCCGTCACTACTCAACACAGCGATGGTTCTGGATTGCCCTCGAATGGCCTTCCTGGCTCTGGGATTCCTGCGGGCGTGGATGCCACAACCTGTTCTACTTACACCATGATTGGACCCGATGGCCTCCCAACGGTGGTTGACTCAACCTGGGTCATCCCTGGAGCAGTTGATACGCAGTCTGGAGCTCCTGGCAACCCTTCGTTTGTCTCTGACTCTCTTCCATCTGGTTTGCCCACCGGCATTCCTGCTCAGGTCACTGCCTCTTCTGGCCTTCCTTCTGAGAACGGCCAGGGCGATGCGAATGGGATCACCACTTGCATAAGCTACACTCTTGTCGGAACAGATGGCCTCCCAACTGTTGTCGAGTCGACCTTTGTTATCCCCACAGGGGCTGAGAAGTCCACTGAAACAAGCCTTGGTCTTCCTTCCATTACCGGTATTCCTCAACCTGGTCCCTCCGATGGCTCACAAGGAACGTTTACCACGCTCACGACGGCGATCATCATCGGACCTGATGGGCAGCCAACTCCGACCGTCCAGACTATCGTCTTCAGTGACTCATCTGCACTTGGTGCCTCCGGTGTCCCACAGGAGACCGTCTCGAGCGTTCCTGCACCATCACCCTCTGGACCTATCTTTTCCACTGGAGACGTGACCCCCATTTCCTCTGGCGTCCCTAGTCTCAACGACTATGGCGCAGGACTTCCCAATGAGTCCATGTCGGCCATTGTCACTGGAAGCAGCGCTGACTCTGCGAGCGGCTCTGTGTCTGGCACAGTTACTGGAACACGAACTTGGACTGTCACATCTGTCATTGGCTCTACAGGCGGCCCTGTCTTCTCGAGCGGCGCTGACGAGCCTATGCCTTCCTACGATCCCGTTCGCGATGCCTCTGCACCCATCGAGGTGACACTCTGGCCTTTATCTGCACCCTCTACCACTCTCCAGACCAGCACATGGACCAACGTCATTGTCGAGGAGACCACTTCGTACACCATCAACTTCCCTCTGACAACGCTTGCAACTGTTACAGTTCCCGGCAAGAGACTGTTTCGTCGCCAGGATGTTTCCACCTGGACTAACTCGAGTACCTCCGCGACCTCGTTCACAGAAAACACGTCGCTAGGAGCGAGCTTGTCTTCAGCTTTAAGCATTCCCTCACCCTCTCTTCCCAGTATGAGTGTCACTTCGTCGGCCTCGGCGACTTCGGATGGCCAGACCTCCACGAGCTCCGATTCCAGCACTCCTTCGATCTGCGCCACTGGTGTGAGCATCGGAAACACCACCATTGATGTAAGTTAGTACTCGCGCATTTGCTACGCAATCACTGACCTGGTTTAGTTTGACAACTCCAATTCTGGCCCTCTCTTCAACCCCGTCGAAAACATTTGGTTTTCTGGAGGCTTTCTCATCGCACCACCAACCTCGCAGCAGCCTCAACCTTACATTCCTTCCTCGGGCGGTCATCTTGTTGAGTTCGTCCCACCCGCATTGTCAAACACTACCAGTGCTGGCTCCGGCGACGTCGCCCAGATCGGAGTTGGACCTCATGCCGCTAGCCCCTGCTTCCGATTCGATTTCTTTGGAGCAAGCCTAGGATGCGATGCTCAAGGCAGTGAGAAATGGTGCGAGTTCGAGATCTCGGCCTACCGCTGGAACGAGACTTCGTCACGCGAAGAGTCCATTGCTTGGTCCGAAACCAAACAAGTCCCTGCCTGCCCTACCTTCTCTGAGGGCGGCTACGAGCTGACCCCCATTAACCTGGAGGGCTACACAGATCTATCTTCGGTCTTGATCACTCTTCGCGTCTCCCAGGAACTTCGAGTCTGGTGGGGAGATGACTTAAGAGTCGGGTGGAGCGATAACAGCTGCATCGCGGCATCCTGCCGCACCAACGTGCCCTCTCACCGCGTGAAGCGCAAGACAGTTGTTTCTGCCCTGCGACGAGGTGTATACAAGTGGGCACCGACCGGGCTTGAACGCCTTGATGACGCCCTGGTTTAGGAATCTGTCAACAACTGAAGGATGTCACATGGCGACATGGCCTGGTGTAATGGCGGGATATCGCGAGTTCCTGTCGGATGATTTGCTCTGTATTATTGACACGATTTGACACGGATTTCTTGGACGGGCGGTGTAATGATTGATGCCGGGACATGGGTTTAATTGGGAGGCTGTTAGATGGATGGTGAAGCATTATGTCGGATATGGTCGGATAGCCTTTGTTTGCCCAGGCAATAACGATAAATTTGCATCTGCCAACTCTTTTGTTCCATTCAGTGCATGGTGTTTTGATGCAGTCATATGATTCTTGTCTCATTGTTCTCTAGTTGTTCTCTCATCGTAAGCTGGTTGATTGCTGAGTGGAATCTCTTTAAGACTGGTCTTGAGGTTCTTGGTCCACCTCTAGCCACTACCTAGGTGGACCTTTAAATGGAGATTAGAAGACAAATAAAGCAGTTCGGGATCGTATTTCCAAGTTGAAGACATGCCACTCAAGCCAGTTGAGAGTCAGTCCATCATACATTTAATTTACATGTACTTTTACATATGGCCAAAAACAGTTGTAAAACAGGCATCCATGGCCTCACAACAACAACAAGGCCAAAGGCCAAACCAAGTCGGCGCTGAATGAAATCAAGGGGCGCGCTGTCAAGCAAAGAAGAAACCAATCCATAGTCCCCAGATCTCCCTGTTCATACATGGTATCTCACAAGATCACTCCCGGATCCAATCTCAAAATTCGCCCAAAACACATCCTCTGGTCCACTTCAATAGCCGTTGGAGTCGGACTCGGCTTCAGAGCTATCGGGAACAACGCTGCTAGCGTACTCGGATTCGTCGTACTCGATGTCGTCGTCGCTAGAGTCGTTATCTCCAGCTTCGTTGGCACCCATGTCATCGACGCCGTAGTATCCTTCGTCGCGGCCTGCATTATTGTCCGCTGTCTGTCGCAGAACCGGCTGGACTAGGGCTCCGCTCTCATCCCGAACGGTGTGGTCCGCTTGGTTGAAAAAGACATGGTCTTCTCGCAAAGACTTGCCTTGACTGACAAAGCCCATGGGACTGTGGGCAAAGTCCTGACCTCGGCGGCGAACATCAAGCCATTCTTGGAGAAAAGTCAAGGGGTTTTGCGCGAGCTTTCGGTCACCCGAGGCATTGTCGCATCGAGGTTCGGGCTTCGTGGGCTCGTCATCCATTGCTCCATCCACTGCCATCTCCAGAGTGGCCTCGTCATCCTGTACAACCCCTTCTTCGATACCAAGCAATTCGCACATGTGCTCGTACTCATTCCACTCGAAATACAGTCGCCCAGAGTACAACCCCAGCTCAACTTGGAGCCAACTGGGTGCTTTCCAGTTGGAGGGGAGTGCTGGCATGCTGTGGAACTTCAAGTCGTTGAAATGAAGCATCTTGCGGGTAATGGGAGCGGCGTAGACGATTAGATGTGTGGCCACCCCCGAGTTGGGATTTCGCATGATCGGGATGAGAGCTTCTGCTTCTTCGGGGATAATGATGACGGCAATTTGGGCGACAGGGCTCCAGAGAATCCAATTGATCGGTCGCTACCAGCATTGGTCAGTAAGAGTCCAAAGTTACAACTTATTGGCTACTTACCAAGAAATTGTCAGTAGTCATCTCTCCTTTGGGCTTGATAGTTCGGCCAAATTCCACAGTCTCAAGAAGCTTCGAGTTCGTAGACTTGGTAGACACCTTGAACTTCCGCCCGATGCCCGTCTTTGACATTGCCTGGAAGACATGGGTAAAGTAGTGTGTATCTGCAGGAAGTCTTCCGGTTCGGACAAAGGCTTCGAGACTAGGATTGAGGCCTGGGAATGAATGCGCCGTGTAGTGCTGCGGCTTTTTGACTTGTCGCACTGATTCAACCTCGAAGGCAACCTCTCTCTCCTGTTCTACCTCTTGCAGAGCGGATGCATGCACAGCTTTCCCCGTATCTTGGAACGCCTTGCGCCTGGTGTTGAGCTCGCGTAGGAAGTGATTTAGGCTGTCATTGTTGGAAGTCTGCATCCCGGTGACTCGACCTTTCATCTTTGGTTCGTAGAGGTTCTGCAGGCTCTGCTGATCATCTTGCTTGATCGCCTGGACATATGATTTGCGCTGCAACTTGTCTGTAAGAAACTTGGGGTGATCCAACGCTGCTTGCATTCTTCGACAGTAGTCCATGCCCTGGGAAAAGTACAGTGGCTGAAGCTGTTCGAGGTTGACACACGTATTATCAAGCAGCCATTGGATGCTATCGCACGTTAGCTAGACCCCAAGATATCGGTGAGAGTATTCTTACACATCAGATGAGTCGAAGAGCTCGTGCATAGTCTTGTTCTGTAAGTCTGCAATACTCTGGTGTACCTCTGGGGGTACGACAAAAGTAACAGACTGCGTGGTTCCTAGTTGCCGCAGTCGCATGGCGGCTTTGAGACGTGTCAGCGCTTGATCGATAGTCCTTTCGCATCCAATTGAATTCTGCTGACCTTGAACTGTGTGGTCTTTTGTCTGGCCCAAGCGAAGAGTTAGTGCACCGCGGGCGTTGGGGGGCAGCCTCAAATCAGTTCCTCGAGTATGAGCCTAGAAATGTGTTAGTAAGGTGTATACCTATCTTTAGGGATTGTAATACCTCGTCCAAATAAACCAGGCATTGGCTTAGATCGTCGGCAAAGGGTGAAGCAAGAAGGGGTGTTCTTCTCCCTTGTTTGGTCAAGATCCATGGTTTGTTCTCTTCGTCAAAGTACAACGCCGCCAAAGGATCTGGCTCGATCCTTAACCATTGCTGTGCCAGGGTGAAGTTGTCCATCTCTAGAATCTGCGCCCCGGCATCAATCAGCACCCGGATTTTGTTCTTCCGGAGGCACTTGAGCAAATCTATTTCTGAAGCTCTCCCGAGCACGGAAACTCCTACGTCTTGCGGCATGATGCAGCGTCGATTCCGTGTATGAAGGAGGTAAGTCAAAACCTCGGCACTAGTGTGGTGCAGGCTGGGTAGATCTCGTTGCTCGATGTTTAGAGGCAGCATCGTTCGGTTGTCATTGGTACCGCTGAATCCTGTGCTAAGAGACTTGTTGACCTGGATCTTGTCATTCTCTGGTCCATTGTCCAGAGGAAACTGGGGAATATCCCAGCCGTTGGATTGAAGCTTCACTTCGAACTGCTTTGCGTGCCGAGGAAACACAAAGTTGTTCAGAAAATAGTCAATGACCACTCCATTGTATCGAACCACCTTCCAGATTTCGGTCAGTTGCATCTCGTCATCCACATTGATGGAGTTCCAGGCCTTCAATGAGGGCGGGAAGTTGTCAGTGCTCTTTGTCCAAGTGTCATACTCAGTCGACGGATCGTCAGACTTGAGGATGTGCTCGAGACACTGTCGGAGCTGGGCTTGGTTTATACCATCGTAATAGAATGCAAGGCATGTGAAGAGAATGGCGACATCTGGATGGCCCCATTCGGACTGCTCGCTGGGCACACCTTTGGCGTGGAACGGGACTGCAATAGGATCGCGCCGTGGATGAAGCCCATATTCCACATTCCATCGCTTCTTCAGGGTCATCATCAGAATGCGATTGACCAAGAGACCACGAAGAAGATAGATGGTCTGCCGCAAGCTGGGTTTGTCAGGACACAAAGCTCGAACCCGCTCAATGCTTGAAGGGCGCGGCCTCGTAGAGGAGATGAAGTCTTTCACCGCAACTCTGTCTCCCGTTGGCATCGCCTGCTCAGCTAATGGCAAAATTCCGCCAGCCCCTTGACAGATGTCCGCCGTCAGGTTGCGGACAAGTTCGTCTTCGACGTCTTGCCGAAGGAAGAACACAAACGGAAAGCCGCCACCTTCACGTAGAATGACGCTGATCGAGTTTGGAAATTTGTACGGTAGCCCAACCAAGTGGTCGTCCACTAACCGCAACACTGCCTCGACAATCAACCACCGGTGAGGGTGGCCATCAACAGTCATCTGGGATCCAGATGGGTATATAAGCTGGGTTCTGACCGCAAGCGTGTAGTCAGACTCGTCAAGAATGTCTCGAGAAACTCTGGTAAGCCAATCCTGTACTTTGATCATCGGTCCTGCCTGCGCGGGTTGCTCATCCAAGAGCCGCTGCCGGCCGCTAAGCATGAACGACATGTTGTGCTCTGGCTGACAGATCATTACTCCGGCAGATTTGAGCGTTTCTCGATGGATAGAAAGGAAGGCTCGGATATTCTTCTCGGTTGTCGGAGTTCGACGAGAGAAGGGAACATGCCGGATGTTTCGTCCTAGGATCCCACCCAGCCTGGCCTGTAGCAGCTGTGCGGTCTGCTGAAGAAGTGCCTTTGGAACAATGACCCGCACGAGTTGCTCTCGGTTCGCAAGAGCTGCTGCCGCCATTGGGATGATGCAAGAAGTTTTACCTGTATATAGGGTCAATATCGTGGCCTGCGTTTAACTCGCAACACAAAATACTAAGACATACCTTGCCCCATGTTCATCTGAAGCACCGAGTTCGATCCAGATTCGGGGGAAATCGTGGCCAGTGCAACATCAATTTGTACGGGTCGGATCATCATGTTGGATTCGATCTCGAGAAGCAGCCAGTCCGGATAATCCTCTGGACTCCAATTCGAATGACCCTCGTTGGAATCTTCTTCATGATACCGGCCCGAAACTTTCTTGAGCGCGAGATCGTGAAGGCGAATTTCCCTTTGCAACTTCGTGATGTTCATACCCATCTCAACGATGGCCTTGCGCATGCCGCTCCCAAAGGTCTTTTGAGAGGCGGCGAATCCTAGTCGAGCAAGGACTGTGGCCTTGGTCACGATCGGCCACAAACCTCCCGCCTTGAGCCAGTAGATCCGCCTGCTAGAACATGCCGGGCTTGGTGAATTGAAAGCTGCCTGCAATCTTTGAAACTGCTGCTCAACATTCTCAGTCTTGAGTTTGATGGGGGCTTCCCGGGTCTGCATGGCGTTCTTGAATGAACCCATGGAGTGGTCAAGGCGCCGAAATGCCTCCAAGCTTCCCCGGAAGTCGGATGCATATCGACTTCTGACTGCCGATTTCGATGTTCCCAAGCGATCGGTGATTATTTCTAGCTTCATCACCGACTCCGTGACTTCCCTGCTTGTAGGGAAAAAGACGGAATCGTGTTTGGGACCCGAGTTTCTGGGCCAAGATGGGTGAGCTCTTGACCCGAGGGCTGTGCTTCTGCTGTTAGGCCATGCAAAAGCGCTAAAGCCTCGACCAAAATCTTTCTCGCTTAGGAATGGCCTTTCTATTGAACCGCTTGTCGGTGCAGGTGGTTGAGGTTGAGGCAATGCCTCACGAAGAACGACGTAGGGCCTGGTCAGCAGTAGCCGAAGGTCGACACACTCGCTACCACGCATCCTTGTGGCGAATGTATCCTCTGAAGATACAACGGTGGGCGGCTCGAACCGATATTCGGAGGACCGCCGGTCGAGAATTGTCTGGACTTGCTGTAGGTGTTCCGCCAACTCTCTGTTCATGAACAACCGCCTCCATTCTGGGCGAATAACCTCCAATGCAGGGCCAATATCAAGCAGAACAGACTGAGATAACCCACTAACAGTTGGTTCCAAGCAGGGCCACTGGCTTAAGAGGTGGTTGGCGAACACTTTGCAGTCCTCTTCGACTCGGGCCTCATGCTTTAGCCGTTCCAGTTGCATTTTCCGTCTCAGCTTTCCACTGCAGAAAGCCTCCAGACCATCAGCATCATTCCCCGGTGGAGGAGCTTTGAACGGTTTGAGCAACCGGAGCAGATAGTCCAGCTGGGGTGATTGGTTGGGTTGAAAGTGGTCAAAGTCATCCCACGGAGGAAGATTGAGCTCCTGAAGCTCCCCAAGGATCGCAAAGGCAATCAGAGTTCGCAAGAGTGGTATATCAGCATCGAGGCGGAACGACATGGGCCCAAATAGGAACATGAGACGGTAGCGATCTTCCGTTTCTCGCGTGTAACGAACTACAGAACCCCAGTTCTGTAGAATGTCAACCTTTAGCTTGTCGCTCAAAGACGCCGCATTGAGAGTCTCAGCAAATCCACCAACGATACTACTCTGAGCAAGTCTTTGAGCCAGGTTTTCCGTGGTCTGAAGGTTCTGGGGCCATTGCCGGATTAGATGCGCTACCTCCAACACGTTGCGGTGCATGATTTTCGCTGTGGAGGGTCTGTCTCGAGGCTTATAGGTCAGGTTCTTAGGCAGCGTACGATCGGATGCGTCTCCGAGATATCTCTCGACGGATTGTTGCCGGAACATGGCTCGAGCATGCAAGTGCGGCTCGCCAGATGAAGGCAGCTCAGGGGGCTCGATAGCGGCCTGGTCTTTGGTAGCAAACATGGCCAAAGTGGCGGACTCTTGAATTATCTGATCAACAATTGGCCTGAAAGAAGCATTCTGAATCGTTGCTGGCAAAGAATCGATCCAATGATCCGTCCTCATCACCCTGAGGTCGACAGGGTAGTAGACCCTTCGAGGTGTCAGCTGTGATATTTTCTCCAGCACTGTCAGAGGAGGTGGTCCAAGGGGTGACCACGGCTGTGATATGCCTGCCTGAAGCCATTGAATGGCTTCCTCGGTTCCTGTGCGGCCTGTCAGGGGGTCGGGGAGAAGGAAGGATGTCGAAGCATGGAGTAGAGCCTTTGTGAACACGAGCGTGGGCTCCGGGGCGCAATCAATTCTCCCCAGAGCCTTGTTGATGGAGAACTTTCCGTATTTTCCACTTGCGTCAATCCGTACGGTAACATGGCACCCATCTGATCTAGCACTCAAGTTCCCTAGGGGTACTAGGATGGATCTATGCATCGGGTTGGTGATGCTGGTGCACACAAGTTTGCTACGCAGCCCATACCATGTGCCGGCATCTTGGTTTTCGTCGATTTGGCACTGAAGTTGAGGTGACTCCAGCACACGGTTCCTGTTGGCATAGAACAGGATGTTGAGTCTGGGTAACTCGACAGAAAGGTTTCGATTCCCACCTGGCTGAAAGACCAGGATCTGGTCTTTATCCTCGAATGAGTCGAGGATTCGAGTCACTCGATTGAACAGTGGGCTGTAGGGATTTACAACGGAGTCGCGTATCTGATCTCCATTGTAGGTGTGTGCCCTGGTACATCTTTGGTTCTGAAGACTCAGGACATACCACGGAAAAGGATAGTCTGGCCAAGGCTGGTGCTTCTTTGTGATTAAGATGTCGCCGTTTCTGAGATTTCTGTTTCAGTTAGCCATGTAAGCTCTCGATCCAGCTTCCATATACTCACAACCAGTGAAACGAGTCATGGAGTAAAGGGCCTGGTAGGTCCCAGTTGAGGTCATTCCGGAAATTATCTCTTGGTATGAGCTGCAGAGAATACCGCCCGCGAAAGGCTCTGACAATCAAGTCACCTAAACGACCCAGACCTATGTGGACCTGGTAGCCTTGAGGGGTCACGCAGAGCACTGTTAAACCAAGTCAGTAGTGCAGATCATAGGGATATCCAGAAAGGCTCACCGTATTGCATTCCTGGACGGTTTGACGGAAAGGTCAACAGGGCTTGATTCCCAAACAATTCGGTCAGGACAAGTGACTTTTTGGGGTCATTTGGAAGTTTCTAGCAAAGATGTTAGCTTGCCTTGGCCCTTTGGGCAGATTCAAACAGATCGAGGGAGTTATTAACGGAACGAATACTTACACCCATCGGTCTGCCATCAACCAGCAGTACACCCTCAACAAGATTGTAGAGGACTTTTTGTGGGTTAGCCTCATCCCCAGCTGTTGATTGACAAGAGATCCAATGCGATGTCTCAAGGTTCACGTGGGAGAATACTCTAGCACATCCTTCCTCTTCGGGCCACATTTCTCGTAAAGAACGCCGGAAAGTATCTGTTCTCTGCATGATAGACTGTGAAATAAGGCTTGAGAGTCGATACGAGAGCCTCATATCCCGAGTTACAGCATGCTGGAGGAACGGCGGCAATGCTTCCAGCTTCACCACAAGATTGTCGTGCACCATGATGCTGCTCTGTATATAGATTTCTAGAGACAAGTCCTCCAAGTCCATAGTACGGTATGTCAGGCAAGTGAACGTCCGTTTGCATAATAGGGCAGCCCACAAGGCATACTGCTGGAATCGTTGCGCAGTCTCGGAATCGGTGACCTTGTACGACTCTGCGCGAAGAAGTTTGAACCAGCGGACGCAAGTGTTTCTGGCTCGTAGGAGGAGTGACAGTGCCTCCTTGGCGATATGGTCCATTCTAGAAGCCCAGGAAAAGTCAACCAATCTCAAAGCGAGGGTGATGACAGTTTCCATGAGATAGGTCTCCCTCCAGTTTGCAGAGAGACTGTCCAGACGGTGAAGCAACTGTTGAACAAGTGTTTCGCAGAAGCCTGGGTCGCGGAAAATACCGTGAATGAGCCTAAAGGCCCCCTGGGACCCATCAGAAGGACCACACTGAACAGCCATGTGGCTCAGAAGAAGCATTGTGGCCTCGTTAGAAAAGTTGAGATTCGCAGAGCCAAGCTCAGCAAGCACTGTCAACCAGCGCCTAGACTTTCCCGAGGCTATGGTCTGAAATGCCAAATACTCATGCACGTTCAGCCCTTGGGGACATCTCGAGGCGGTTGCCATGATTTCGTAGGAAGAGGGGCCGTAAACGTTCTTGGAGAACGTGGTATCTTGCAGGATCTGCGAAAATGGAGAGGACTTCGGGATTTGAAGCTTGACGTGATGTAGAAAGCTGATTTGTTGCCGGCGGCTTGGCCACTTCTTGGAGTGGCCATCGTAGTAGGCGAGCTTCAGGCCGTTGGGGCGGCACACGCCGTTCTTTCCGCTGTCCCATTCAACAGGAAAGGACATCCATGAGTAGTGCGTTGTCAAAACTAAGATATAAGTTAGCATATGCAACTTGTGTTCATGAAATAGGGAGTAGAGCTCACAGGGCTTTGTAGTAGATGCCAAGGAGCAGCTCATCGAGGCATTGTTGATAAACCCGCTCAATTGTTGGTATTCTCTGACCCAACATCTCGGCTCAACACCATCCTCCGAGTGAGGCAAAGCCAGACGGGTCATCAACTTCCATGTCGTATCTCGGTAGACTGACAGACTCTCAGGGCAAGCCAGCTCAAAGACTGTGGATTTGGCAACGGATGGGTCGGATGGCAGCGGATGCTCGTAGGCTTGGATGCGCATTCTCGAAAGCTGTCTCATCATGTAGCAACGAGAGCAGTCGGGGTCGTGATAGCCACAAGCGAGAGGGTTGTCGTCATCGACCAGATAAATGCAACTACTCTCGTCAATTCGCTTGGATAGGGCGGCATACTCTTTGGTCTTCGTGTTCCATTCCTTCTCCTTTGAGTTGCGAACTTTGGTAGCCCAGGTCTCGATTGATTCATGGAGTGCTTTCAGCTGGTCAGACATGTCGGATTGATCATAGACTCGCTGGCCAAAAGAACCCCGAACCGGGTCTTCGAAAATACTTGTGTTTGAGCCTTTGCAAGTATCGATGCGATCCCGGAGATAGAGCTGAATCTTTTGGACCCGTACCATGTCGGAAAATGCTGGAATAAGCAGAATATCCAACATTTCGGGTCGGAAGACAGGATGGAATTGTCTCAGCAAAGGGTAGAGACTGCAGGCTGCCTTGTCCATGGTGACCCAAAGATCCATCACATTCAGGATCAATGTGCTTTTCAGCTCTGGCATGCCTTCATATACTCGACAGGCATTGTCAAGATATTTGTTGATATGCAAATTTACCAAAGTAATGGTAGAGTGTGGTGAATCCATGTACTCGTTGCAAAACTTGCCGTTGGTCGTTTCTAGATCTATCAATCCAAAATGGGATTGGGCAAACGTGTTGAGATGCTGCTTTGCGGCTTCAGCGGCACTCACAGATTGAGCTTCGTCGACATCACGCCAGATAGGCTTCGTATATCCCTTCCAAATGCTATAGAGAAGCGCACCACTGACCTTGAGGTCAAACCTCAAATCTTCGGGAGATGCTTGTCGAGGGAGCTGAGGTATAGTCTTGGCCATTCTCAACTTTTGTCGACTCCAAGAAGCTTCGATAAAGGCAGTCGCTTTGGAAACCGAATGTTGAATGCCAGGACTGAGGCGAGTGAAAAGGTATTCGATCCTCTCAACAACATGGGGTTTTTGTGAGCGGTCCTTGTCAATATCAAGTTTGACGAGGCGTCTGCAAATCTTCTTTTTGAGGAAGTCCAGACGATCAACCCGGATGCCGGAATGCTGGACGTGGCTGAGAAAGTCGCCCAAGAGGTGTGCTAGTAGGAACTTGTACTCCACGCGGCCAACATCGCCCCCAAGCTGTTGTGCGAGGTAGCGGGAGATGGCGACGCGTAGAACGAGCCAGTATGGAAGGCGTTTCCATGGCTTGTCAGCATTCTTCCAGCAAACATCGTCCCGAACCATCTTTTGGAGTAGCGTTGGGGCCAAACGACGACCATGCTCCTGAAGAAGTGCCATCAGCATAGAAGATATAATGGCAGGTTCGGGAGAGTTGCGATATTCGGCAAGCGTGGTGCCAGCCTTGAGTGCAGCGGCTGAGAAGTCTTTGAGTGACTCTCTGGAAGCTTCATCGAGAAAACTGGTCAAGTTGGAGATGAAGCCATTCTCTCGAAAGGTGGTGAGAGAAACGGCAACAGCACATCCAGGGAAGTCCCACTGGAGGGCATTTTCGGTAGCTAGGATGTCCTCATTGCGGGCTGAAGTCTCGAAAGCCTCGAAGACTACCGAGGGGCCAAGGACTAGACTTGAAGATATCAGCACTGGCGAGGCTCCGTGGGGTTCGCGAGTGGACTTACTCTTGTGAGCGACGGATGTACAAGGCACAGTTCTGAGAATGTGTGTATACAACCAGAAAATCTGATTCCGCAAGACCGTTGAGTTCTCTCTCGAGGACGGCGCGATCGACATGACCGGTCGCATGGATGTTCTTGGTAACCTTTAGCCCTCGAGCTACAAGGTTCCAGATGGAACTATAGTCGTTGTCTGGAAGATCTCGAAGATGCTTCACGGAAACGGTGAGACGATCGATGAGAGCGGTCTCGATCTCGTGCAGATTCGGATCTTGGCGATGGGGGAGTTGAGGCGGCAAAACAAGATGGTTGTACAGGGCGTCGCTGAGTAATAGAGCCTCGTGCTTGTTTGCGATAGTTGCCGCGGAGGAGGAAGGGATTGCGACAGGCATTGTGAGATGTTTGTGGTGTGAGTTTGTACAGGATGAGTGCAGAAAGAAAACAAGGATGAAAACTCAACAGAGCAGGACGGAAGAAAACACGAGTTGACTCTGAAGACAGAAGTGATGGCTCTACAGCCGTAACAGTATTTCCTGGTCGGCGTATATTAAAGACCGACAAGCCTCGATCCAGGAAGTCGAGGCAGCGGAGGAAGATGTGAATGCCTCTCTGGATGTGCGAGACCGAAGGCCAGCAAGATAGCTGAGGGGCGATCTCACCGCCCGCAAGAGCGCAGAGAAACTTGGAAGAACTCAGTAAACGGCGTATTCGGGGAATATCTTGAGAATTACTGCGTGGTATCCGAAGTGATTCTGGTGGTGATGCGATAGAGTGCAAGGGAAAAGGGGACAAACACAGCGGGAAGAATGTGCAACGCGATGAAGAAAAACAAACGAGCTTGGTGGAGAGAAGGAAAAGATAAACGAAATAAAACCCTTAGGCAACAGCCCCAAGTGAATTTGTGACAACCAAGAAAATGCCCTTTGTGCAGGTTTGCCAGCTGTTGACGGGAGTTGGCAGTGGCAGCCGGGAACCGGCAGGTGCAGTACCCATCTGATTGGCTCGTCAACTTTTATCAGCAAACTTCCATACTTATTGATTCATCCTTTCACCACTAAACATCTAAACCATGGATACCCTCGTCCCGATAGTGCCTGTGATCTTCCTTCTAGGACAAGAATGGCGGGCCTCCTATGTCTGGCTGCATTTGAACAAGGCATCCTATCTGCAACTGTCTGCCTTGCAGATAGACAGGCAGGGTTGAGATGGCTAGTATTGGCTAGTATTGGCCACGCATAGTCGGCCTCCTGCACAACCAACCACAAGGCACACAGGACATCATCTATCACCAACACGCTCCATTAAAGAAGCTGACCCAGTATAGTTTTTACAAATCAGCCATTTCTTTATCTTTGACGTGTCAGTTTCATCAATTCCAATACCCCCTCAGCTCAAGAATAGCCAGCAGCAGGCTCCCCCAGCACATCCACACGAGGCGCAATGCCCAGGCCTGGAGTACTCTCGCCCCAGCCCTCGATGCCAGTATCGGCTGTGATGCGGACAAAAGTTGCATCAAAGCTCCTATACTCCCGCCCACCTGACAGCCGGTATACCCCACCTGATCAGGGGAGCTCCGTCTGTAAGACGTCAATCTTGGCAATTTTGAGGTCCGACATGTTGCTTTATGTGAATCCGTGAGATGAGTTTTTGGCGAGGGTGGTTCCCCTCATCATACCGCCCAACTCGCTCCATTGACCCATCGAGTGACACGGAGTCACAGAGTATTAAGTTTGAATGGAAAGAACCCGATAAAAATCTCAAACGGGGAATCGGAGACGTTGCAGCTTTGAACGCAGCTTTCCACGTGTTGCTATCACGGCTTCACCTGCCGAACTAGTGTGGAGTTTGACGATGTGTAAGAGAGAGGTTTGGCTCAAGGGGGTCAAAACAAGGAGAAAGTAAGACAAAATTCCCAAAAGAGTGGTCACTCTACGCTAGCATGCCTTATCCGTACGTGGAGATGACAAATGCCAACCCAGCTGAATCGGCCAGGATCAACTCCATTAAGCAACCAGGCACACTCCGACTGAAGGAACAAATCCGACAATCTTGACGTATGATTTAAACAGAATGATGACATGACTTACAAATCGACTTTTCCCCGCTTTGATGGGCGTTTCTTCTCTATCAGCAGCAGAAGACGCAGCTATTCGCGATACTATCTCTATCGCGATGTGCATATAAGTAAGGTATGGAACCCATGCCGCCCTCTCTTCACAACATCACCACGCAACTCCTCAGAATAAGAGACAATGTCTCAGCCCACTACCCGGCAAGTCTGGCGCCGAACAGACGACTACACACCAGGCAGCCCCAGAGTAAAGCTCATCACCCAAGACATCCCCCTGCCGCTCCGTCCCACCGCGGTCCTCATAAAGATCCACGCCGTCGCCATCAACTACCGCGACGCCAACATCGCCAACGGGGGGAACCCCTGGCCCGTGACGCCCAACGGAGTCCCCGGAAACGACGCCGCGGGCGAGATCATCTCTGTGGGCGATCAGGTCTCGCTCGTCTCCGTTGGTGACCGCGTCGCTCCCATCACGGATTCCGAGTTTGTCAATGCCCGCTCCACGGGGCGGTCTTGGCTCGCTGCCAACGAAGACGGGAATCTGGCGACGCACTTTGTCTTTGACGAGAAGCTCGTCACAAAGTTGCCGGTTCACCTCGACTGGGTTCAGGCCGCCATCATTCCCTGTGCTGGAACAACTGCTTGGTCCGCCATCAAGGGCGCTACCATCGGCCAGACCGTTCTGATCCAGGGTAAAGTCTTCGGGATCAAGTCGAGACGCGCAATCGTTAATTGTTTCTTAGGTACCGGAGGTGTTTCCACTTTTGCCCTCAAGCTCGCCCGAGCCTCCGGTCTCAAAGTCATCTTGACCTCTTCAAGTGATGAGAAGCTCGCACAGATCAAGAAGCAGTTTGGCAAACCCGAGATCCAGACGGTCAACTACAAGACGCATCCAGAATGGCACAGGGAGGTTTTGAAGCTCACAGACGGCATCGGTGTCGATCTGGTCGTTGAAAACGGCGGCAGCAGCTCGCTCGTCAGGAGCATGGAGTGCACTCGACGCGGCGGCATCGTCAGTCAGGTTGGCTATCTCGGCGATCCCAAGCCCGAGCACCTCAAGGAGTTTGTGTCTACGATCATCGATCGAAGACTCAACGTCCGGGGCATCAACGCTGGCTCCAAGGACGACCAGGACGAGCTCATGGCTGCCATCTCGGCTACTCAGATGACGTTTGAGGATATTTTGGACTCGACTTATCCTTTTACAAAGGCTGACGAGGCTATCGAGTTTGTCTGGCAGGGCAGGCAGGTTGGAAAGGTGGTGATTGACTATCACAAGAAGTAGGGGAGATGATGATGTGCAGGAATAGAGCGGAATGGGTTTATGGAAATGAAAATGAAAAGGAACGACCGATCTTTTAATTAGCGACTATTGCATACGAAAGGGATGTCATGACTAGGTAGGTAGACATTTATCGCAATTTGTGAGAGGCTTGTCTAGCAACGAGATATTTAAGTGTTGGGTCACTATTTAGATTGGATGTCTCATCCTATACATCCTCACATCAACTCACAGTCAGAAGCAACAAACTCATAAAACAATCAGTTCTGTTGACCCAAACGCCAAATCCCTCTCTATCTTTTTAATCAAACCTTGCCTAGCCACCCCATCCCCGAACTCCTCATCCTCCTCACCTTTGCCGCAACCAAGAACCCGCCTCCCAGGGCCAACACACCGCCCGCAAAGGCCTGCGCGCCGTAGTAGCCCCCCTCGATATCGATGATAGCACCCGCAAGCGGCGGCCCCGTCAGCGTCGCAAAGCTCACTACCGTAAAGGCCATGCCCATGCGAACCCCGATCTTGCTCATGTCCCGCGTCAGCAGCGACACGCCCGTGGGGAACAGGCTCTGGATCGCCGCCGCGACGATGCCGTAGACGACCGCCCAAGCGTAAAGGCCCGCTCTGTCTCTCACGAGCATCCAGAAGAAGAGAATGATCGCCGCTGCTGCGGTGCTGGGCGCAAACACGTTGATGGCCCCGACGTGGTCGGCCAGGTAGTTTGGTAACACGCGGCCTATGATGCCAACTCCGTTGAGGATCATGAGGAGATCGAGCGACTCCGTGTACTCGAACGGCGGGGTGATGGCTTCGCGGGAGTAGGTGGCCAGGAAGTAGTAGGCCAGGTACACGCCCCAGCAGGTAAAGAAGGATCCAACAATGTACAAGGAATACTCGAGATCCCTAAACACCGACAGATCAATCCACGGCTGCGAACGACGCGGCGTGATCCTCGGCCTCACCAGCAACAGCGCAACTGACAAAGTAGCCAGCTGCGTCAACGCCGCGATCCTCAGTGTCCAGGCAAACCCAACCTTGGGGAGAAGCTGCCTCACAAGAGTCGGAAATAACATCCCCCCCGTCGCGCTCCCGCACGCTGCGATACCCATAGCCAAAGCGCGACGCCGCGCAAAGTACGTCGACAGCACAGCAAGCACGGGACAAAAGACGCAGCTGCTCCCTAGCCCGACGACAACGCCCTGCGCGACCAGGAAGTGCCAGTACTCGGTGCACAGCGATGTGACCAGCACGCCAGTGACCTGGAGCAGTATGCCCAGCAGAAACACAATTCGAAAGTGGCCCGCATCGACAAGCCGGCCCGTCAAGGCGCCAACAAAGAAGAGCAGGAACACGGCGATGGAGCCGATCCACGAGATGTCGCTCGCCGGCCGGGACAAGAGCTCCGTGTAGTAGGCCTGGAAGATACCAAACGAGTTAACCCAGCCCCAGGTGTTCATGTACACCAGGTGGCTCGACAGACAGACGCACCACGCTCGCCATCCACCGTCCGGCGGTGCTGTCTGGCTGCTGCTGTTGTCGTTGCTGCTGGCTTGGGACGAGACTCGACTTACCGCTTGCTCGACGAGGCTCATGCCAAACTCGGGACCGAGGCCCTCGGGGTCCATGATCTCCATCGACGTAGGGCCTGCTCTCTCCACATCCCGGGGCCGAATCTCCTCAGAGGTGTTTCGGGTGGCAGAAGTGCCTGCTCTCTGTTGAGAAGAGTTGCTCATTGTCGCTTCTGTAGTAGGTCTAAGCTCTGCTGAGATTCAGATACAGTGTATAAGTAGGTAGTGTTGACAACTCGGAAGTATCCTGTACTGTCAAGTCGAATGTCGATGAGACTGATGAATCCATAGCTTTCAACACACCGACAGAGAGTTATATACCATCCCGACTTGGTCAATGTTCATCATCACAAGTCTTCCATCTCAGTCATTGTCCGCTCAACCCATTGTCCTCTTTACCTGTTCACTTCCCACTCAGCGTCGTCGCTCTCGCAGTCAAGAACAACACCAAACCTCTTCATGAACAGCCCAGCCCACCAATTCCCCCTTCAACCAGGTCCGAAGATAGAACTGCCCTCCCAAATACAATCCTCATCAAAAGTGCCATAACTAAATCATCATGTATACAAGCTACCTCATGTTTCGTATCAATGACTCCGTACACTCAAGAGACTGTACATACGACAAAACTCGACACTCGGCGAGTCCAACAACCCGAGTCTGCCTTGGCTATCCGTCCTGAAGCGAACGTTTATTTCCAGTTCCAGTGTGAACTCCCTCCGCGAGCTTGACTCCAAAAAATGGCCCTTCTCCCAGCTTTATGTGTTCTTCTCCATCAACGTCAACTGTCTCGTGTAACTTATCACCATCGCTTCCTCTTCAAACCACTGTCCATGTCTACATGACAACCTGTTTGGTCAAAATTAGCTGGGTGCTCCAAGTTGAACAACAACCAAATATACTTACGCAGTCGCCATCTTGCTTGCCCTGCGGGATACCCATATCTTCAAATGTTGCGGGTCCCTTACCCGCCTTGGACGGTGGGGCCGTCGCAGCGCTAGGAGCAGGGCTCGGCCTGTTGTCGGGTCGCTGGAACTGTGACGGAGGCGCACTGTCGGTCCTTGGTGGACCAGAAGGGCCCCCTTGAGGTCCTCCCTGAGGTCTGCCAGGCCCGCCGTAGGGTCCTGGAGATGGTCGGCCAGGTCCTGCGCCCCCTGATACCACCGGGGCGTTGGCTTGTGCGCTAGAAGTACGGGGAGGTCGCATATCCGGCCGCATCTCTGCCGGGTGAGACGCCTTTTGCTGTGGTCCTGGCTGCTGGCTCTGGGGCAGGGAGCTCATACGCTCAGGACGGCCGCTAGCTCCAGGCACTCGGGAGAAGCGCTCATAGTTAGGGCCGCCAGGGGCGGGCTTCTGCAACGCGCCACCTTGAGGGGTACCGCCCGGGTAGGGCGCTGCGCTGCCGGGTCTAGCAAAACCATCATCGGGATGAGGAGATGGCCGTCCTCCGGTGCTACCTGGACCTCCTGGGCCGCCCGGGCCTCCGGCAGACGCTGCTCTATTGCGGGGATCAGGACGGCCAGAGCCACCGGGGCCACCGGGGCCACCGGGGCCACCGTGGCCACCGGGACCTCCGGGACCTCCGGGAGCCCCAGGGTGAAGGTTACCCATTGACTGAGAAGATGGCATGGGTCGAGGGCCACCAGTCTGGGGCTTTATGCCAAAGGCGCTCGACGGGCGGTCTGCAGGAGGTCCCATACGCGAGCCTTGGTTGAATCGAGGCGACGTGGGACCCTGCACATCATCCTCGGGATATGGCGCAGTGGACTTGGCGCGGACCGTCAGAGGTGGCGGCCGATCGTCCTCGGGGTAGGGAGCTGCTGATTGAGGTCGAACAGGGCCCTGGTTGCCTTCCAGCCGCACATTAAAGGCGGGAGGTCGATCGGAGGCGGCGGCAGGGATGACAAAAGAAGCTCGCGAGGGGTCGGGAAAGTTGACCTGCTCGGACACAATTGTCGGCCGGATCCCGAGCGAGGGATTGGGAGTTACCTCAGAAGATGTCCCGGAGGCCGCTGGCCTAGCGGCGTTGGGTGTGCCGGGGGTGCTTTCACTGAGCGTCGGCATCTGCTGTGGCTGCTTGAAGCGATCCGGTCGTTTGCCTCGCTGGGACCCGTGTTGGGACTTGATACGGGTCAACGTAGTCGTCTCGTGGTCCGTCTTGGACAGTGTCTTATCTTCGTCCAGCGAGTCAAGTCGGCCAATGGCGTCCTGGTTGCCGTGTTCCGCCGCAATCTGGTACCATTTTCGGGCTTCCGCCAGGCTCTTCTCAACGTGAATTCCTATCTCGTTGTAATAACCCAGCGCGAATTCTCCTGTGGGTAGCTTGGCGGCAGCAGCATCTTGAGCATACTTGTATGCCAGAGCTTCATTCTTCTTAAAAACACCCTCATATCCAAACAGGAACCATCGGCTGACGCCCAAGGCCGCCTCGGGAAGGCCCTGTTTAGCTGCCAAGCCGTAGTAGTGGATGGAGTACGAGGGGTTAAACTCGCAACTGAACTGGCACAGCTCGTGTGCTTGTCCCATCTTAAGCTGTGCCTTGGCAAAGCCCAGGTAAGCTGATTTCTCAATGTACATCTTGGCCGTTTGGGGGTTGTTGGGCAGTAGACCCTCGGGAATTGTGATGTCAGGCAGGTCACGTCCAATAAGCATGCCGTACACGTAGGCGCCCTGAGGAGCGTCTTCATCAGAGCTATCAGCGGCAGACTGTATCCGCTCGAGGCCGGTCGCGTAGTCCTTGGTCTCGCCGTGCTGGCCTAAAAGGCTCATCATACCCATCCGGTACAAGGAAGCAGAGTCCTTGAGGGAAAGACCACGATAATAGTGCTCTTTGGCCTTGGACATATCATTCGACTGCTCGTACAGCATACCCATGCGATATTCCGATCGTCCATGGCCAAGGTCGGCAGCGCGCTTGTAGCCGAGATAGGCCTCACGCTTGTCGACGCGATTGCCAAACTTGCCAAACTCGAGCCATTTCGAGTGCATGTAGAGCGCGTCTGGATGTTCCTGTTGCGACAGATAGGTTATGATGTTGATGGCGTCGAGGCGAAGTTCGTGCTCTATGCGAGGCGTAGCGGGTCGGGCTCTGTCGCCAAACTCCCTCGTCATGGCCTCCTGGGAGATATCGGCCCAGGTGAGAACATCGCGGGCCCAGGTGATCTGCATCGAGACATTCTGCGAGTGGAGGACATGCTTGCGTGCATTGTAAAGGATCTCTTCCTTCTCCTCGTCAGTAGGTGGGATGTTATCGCCCTTGACCTTGGGGAAGGGTGAGAAGGAAGGTGCGTCGAAATTCATAGTGCCGAGACGCTCCGTCCTATTGTAGTCGGCCGACTGGTATGCTTGGATGTTGTCGTCTGAGACCTGAGCGGCGGTGGCCTGGGGCCGGGGCGGGTCGACTCCCCGAGGGTTGATATAAGTCGAGAGAGAGGGCTCGCGAGTGTGACGAGATCTAGGTTCGGCTTCGGATCGCGGTTCAACAGAAGTAGCCTCAAGCTCCATGCGCTGGAGGTCCTCCTGCATGTTTTGGGGGACCTGAGGGGTTACCCTAGATACACGGACAACAAAGAATCGTCAGCGTGCCCCACCTTTCCACCGTTGCAACCGGATCCGGCGCAGGCAAGCTCAAGGCGACGGAGCAGGGCAAGGGAGCTTGAGGGAAACGGGAAATGGAAACTGGAGACGGGAGGCGGAAATGGGATTAAGGGGAAGAGCCAAGGGACATACCTTTGGGGGGAGGGCGCGACGACCTCGGGCATATAATAGTCGTCAAACCCGCCAGGGACAAAGGTCGCTCCTAGTTGTGGGGGAGCCATGTCGGGTTGCTTGCCGTCTGTCGGGAGAGAGACGTAAGATGTCAGCAAAGAGGGTTGGGGAAGGATGAATAATGAAGGGGCCCTGGCTCTCGTTTCTCCCCGGGAGATGAGTGTAAGAGCTGACAGGCGTGGTCGCCGATATCTGCTGCAGAAGCGGCGCCGTAACCCCTCCTTGGAAGCAGGCCAGCACCAGGAGACGAGCTGATTTGGCTGTGTGTGCACACTGACTCCGCTGGCTGAGGTTCTTGCTTGCTTGCTTGCTTGCTTGCTTGCTTGCTTGATTGATTGCGTGATTGGTGGCGACGGTCCCAGCGAGAAGCGACAGATTTAGTAGGCTGGAGTCGGCAGTAGGCTGGCTGTGGCCAAAATGCAAAGACACAGGCAGAAGCCGCCGAAGCCTAACAGACGAGGGGATCCAGAGGAAGCGACAATGCGGCGGGGTTCTCGGGCCTCAGGGGCTGGCAATTAAGCACCAGGATCCAGGTCAAAGAAGTGCCAAGCGCCGGTTTGCAGGGGGCGGGTTTGGGCCGTCAAGCTAGGGCTGCTGCAAGAAAAATGTATGTTGTAAGACGTGGGCAATCGAGCAGCAGTGGGCATCTAATACCCGGTAAGATAACTGGCATCCATGTGTGTGATCGCCTAAGTAGGATGCCGGGAACCAGATGGCTGTGTCAAAATAGCAACATTGCCGGCCGCCACAAGCAAGTATGTTGGGATTCTCCTTGTGTTCAGACATTGTCCATCCTGCCATCCCGGTCCAACAGCCACTTGAGACCCCTGGGACGTGGCTTAGCTATCTGGAACCAGGCTGTGCGGTGGGAGCCCGACGTAAATAGCTCCCCCCCTGTCGAGATGCCGACTTGTAGAGAGCTTTTAGGCCGTGCTGTGCGTGTCGGGTTGGGCTTGGGCGTTTATAAGGGGCTGGGCGTCGACTGAATCGGTAAATGCTCCCGCAGTCTCCCAGAGCTCTTCCAACATTTTCCGCGTAGTTCTTCTCGTTGTTGGCAAGGGGGCAAGCTCGAATCCGCGGAGGCTCTCCAAGTCCAAGGTCGGCCGGTCACCAATCAATCAACCAAGCAAGAAAGCAAATCTCCACCTCCATATCGGCGAATGCAGAGTCATCAACGAGCATCAAAGCCGCTCCTGCATATCAGCTCCCACAGAGGGGACCAAGACGCGCTCTGATGGACGGGGATGACGGGAGAATTAAGGGTGGCTTACATGAAGAATTAGCTGCGGCTGAGCCGTCGGTAACTCCCTTTCCAAGCTGGGCATGATGCTCATACCTCGCCATAGCAGCGGGCGAAGGTTTGGCGAGCGGGGCTCAAGGCGTATGAATATAAGTTACTTGGAGAAAGAAGGTCGACGAGAAAAGAAGGCCAAGTACAAAACCAACGAGGCAGATTGAGGGCCCGGACCTTGCGTTATGTATCCGTCGGTCTGACGGCCTCACGGGATGGGCTGTAGAGTTGTAACACTAGGATAACCCAGAGGGCGACGGGAGGCCCAGCCCACAACTGGAACCCTGTGGGCTATAACTGTACCTAGTAGGCTGCTGCGGCGAATGTTGCAACCGAGCAAAAGGCGAGGGTTGCGTGGGGGAAAGCAGTGAGTGCTCTGCGTCTGCGCGTGAGTGGATGTCCTGGTCCAAAAGGAGAGAAGCAGGATTCACAGCAGGGATGTGATCCCCGAAGGTCCAACGGTCGTGTCTTCAGCGTCTGGGATCAGCAAATTTGTCGGGTCCATCAACTGTCAGTGACAAGCGCAGGTTGGTTGTATGGAAGAGGTTGGTTAGGCTGAAGCAAATGCCTTATGACCAAGACTTAAGAGCACTGCAACTCCCTGCCCCGTCAGTGACAGGCGGGGACAACGTGTCTCAACAGAGCCCAGCCCGGTTCTTCCAATGGAAGGTGTTGATACTAAAGGACCTCGGGAGCTTTATCAAAGATGGTCATAAGAGGATAAGCAAAACCCCCGTGGTCAAACATAGATACATGGTCACCGTCTCCACGATGACAATCTACAAGTGGAAGCTGAAAGCTATGCTCCCTGTGGCTCAAGCTGGCAGAGTCTCATAGGCGTCCTTCTCCGCTGTCATTCACATGGATCAGAGTCTAAATCGTTGCAGCATCTCGTTCCTGAGCGGTTCGTCCAGGTTCGTTTCAAAGTATCCATAGACAATCTCCAACTCTGCAAGATCTGCATGTTCTAGCTCGTGTTCGTCCAGCCACAGCCCCAGCTGCTATTTTCAGCACATTCCTGGTTTCACCTTAAGCTTTACCCATACAGCCATACCCGCCGTTTTTCGACATTTTAAATTGGGATCCTCGGCTATAGCCAACAAGAGAGGAAGTCTTTGCTGTTCATACAAGTCATGTCATCCAATATAAGCACGAATGTTGTTTTGCTGCACAAGTACATTGTCGACCAACAGACGCTGCCGTACTACTAGGTATGTATGGCAGCGTTGAGGTGTATTTCGGTATCCCCGTAACGTCAATACGACATCCTAGATGTTCCGGCGGAAATTAGAAGACGCAAGGCTGATAGCATCCGTATGCTTGCTCTGATTAGAGCCAACTTCTTTGATGCCAGGCCCAGCTGCACAAGGCTAACTTCTCATGATCGTCACGTCCCATTCATCGTCTGTATGCCCAGTCCAATCCCAAAGATGATGGTGGGCAGGCTTAACTCAATAGACTGCCTATGTGTAATCAGCCGCGTGCAATCAGTCCCAGCACAAGCTGGAATGACCTTAAGCCTCTACGAAATTATTGAATCATCACCAGAGTTATAGCCATCTGGCGGTGATTAGATAAGGCACCAGTAAGATCCAACCTCTGCCGGGTCGGCCCGGAATTTCTCTCTCCCGACACCCCCCTGTAAAGCAAGCCGCCTCGCAGCAACCAGCCGGGCAGGCATGTGCCGTGGCCTCGCGTCACTGGATGCAGCCTGGTGAAGCTCGAATATCACCATCCATCAACACCATCACCACCACGACAGCACCGGCAATTCTCGCCTCACTTCCTCAGCCTCCCTCGACGACACATCTCGCTTTCAAAAACAAAGAGAAGCTCTATTCATCAGAATCTCTAACCTCCCAGTCGCCCACAATGGCCGACCGCAACCTCGCCCAGATCGTCGCCCAGCTCAAGCACTCCCCCTCCATGAGCTACCCCGACGCCAACGCCCTCCTCTCAAAGGCCAAACTCGCCCTCCTCCAGCTCAACGCCCTCACCCCGTCTCCCTCCACC
>JABEYC010000239.1:0-41548 GCA_013266195.1 Fusarium zealandicum
GAGGGGTAGGGAGGGTGAACTGGGAATGGATGGGGAAATGCAGATGCAGATGGGGAGATAGTGAGTGAGTGAGTGGAGCGTTCGGGGAAGATGGAGATTTGAGATTGAGATGAGATCGACAGAATGCGATGCGACGCAGCGAGGTGAGATCTATCTAGATAGATGGTGGAGGCGACGAATGTAAAGGCGGTCGTGGATGATGCAGGAGGTTAACGAGGCCAGCCAGAACGGGCCGGGTCTTAGGTAGAAGCGAGATGTGCCTGAGGTACTGGGCTAGGTTACCTAATAAGATACCTAGTACCTATGGAAGGCAGGTAACTACCTAACTTAACTACCAGTATAGTACCTTGCCTCTTTTCAAGTACAAGGGCTTCCTTTTTCTACTGCAACTCGATAGAACTACCTATAATAAGTATTGGATCATTGTCCGCTCTCTTGAGTCGCGAGGACTCAGCTATGGCAAGTCCAGATTCGCAATTCGAGCCATTAGGGGGTTAAGGTTTTGAACGAGGCCAATAACGTTGGTCGAACTTTTAATGTGTAGGTAGCGTTGAGCTTGAGTACATACCTAGTAGTCGAGACCCGCCGCCCAGAGATCACTGGAAGGATTCTAGAGCCATTCGAGGTCTTTTAACCTGCAAGACAATATCGAATTCTGGCGTCGAGGCTGTCAGGCGATTAATAGCTGACCCCTTTGTGAATGCAAGTGAGATATGATACAACATTGGATGCAGTCTCGTTGACTACCAAAGAAAGAAAGAAAGAAAGGTTTCACGTCAAAATTCTTATAACCACCTTACTTACTTACATACCTTACCTTACCTGGGCCTCTGTAAAAAGTAAAGTCCTCAAATAGGCACATCAAGCCCTGGCACCTAATTTGTCATGGGTAAGGCTCTCATCGTGACAGCCCAGGGCGGTGGTTAGGCAGGTATAGCGGAATGGAGGTACGGAGTACTTGCCTCTTACATCCAATCTGATGCACACCTACTTAGTATGGAGGTTGATGCAGCATGGCGCTCTTTCCAAAGAACTGGCAGATGGCTGGCAGGGTAGGCGCACAGTGGCATTTGGCGGCTCAGATGCCGGCTAGGTCTGACCAATCCCAACTGCAGCGTTCCTCCCATCTCCTCCCATCCAACGGGAGGCCATTCATGGCGACGACGACAAGCATGCAGGATTCAAGCTGCATCCATATGCCCAACACTCGCTCATGGGAGGCTCATCATGGCTGACGTTGACATGGATAAAGCGGCATAAGGGACTCCATCAACACTCTCTCGCTCCCACACCGGCTTGCCAAAGTGCCGATGGGGCTCGTGCCTAGTCTCGTCTCGTATCTGACCGACGTTGGCTGCTGTTGCAGGACTGACAGCCATGCCGCGGAACATGGACACATTGCACAGGTGTAATAAGCGCCTCTTTACTGACTCTCGTCACCGGCCGGATTGCACATTTCGTCGTGCCGTCCCGTGTGTTCCCATTGACGAAACACTAGAGAGGTTATCACACGTGGGCCTTTCATCTGGCATCAAAAGCCCCTCAATCCCGACGTTTTTCGGCTGCCCCAATAGACGCACAAAGCGACAAGAGCATCACAAGGACCCGACAGAGTTGGCAAGTGGAGAATAATAAAGTCCATGCCTGAAGAGCATCATGTGGAATTGTGGATGCGGGCCCCTCCTCATCGCGTCAACTCCAGCACGTCGGTGAGATCCATAGCCCGATGCGCCGGCGATCGCTCCAAGGGAGGGATGCAGGTGGAGGGGCCCTGGACTGGCCCTGGACTGGCCCTGGACTGGCCCTGGCAGTGCCCCAAGTGCCCCAAGTGCCTCTGATGAGTGCCCCTGGGCTGGGAGAGGGACGAGGGTCCATCATTCCAGTGCCCCGGTGCCCGCCTTGCTGCCATGTCCGGGGGTTGATAATGGCATTGGACAGTTTATGGGCAACTGGGGGATTTTAGATCTTGCCTCTACTAGGGGAATTTCTATCCTAGCATCTTCAAGTTTGCGGGTTGTGTGCAGCGCACAGACAAATGCCTGAATCGTAGGTTGTTCGTCCCAAAAGCCCGGGCATGGTACCAGAGCGCGCGTGTCTTTGGATGATGGTAATTCCCTCGTTGGACAAGTCAGCGTCGTGGGCTCCTGGTCATGGTGACCCCGAAGAGACGAGCAGTCACAACTTTGCTTTTCTTGTGCATCAATGCCAAAAGCGCACCCCCCCGTCTTTCTTCTCATCAAGCGCCATCCCATCAGCCGGTCCGGTATTCATGGATACAGTACCCTCCAGGCCGCCACTCAACAATGCCTTAGCTAGGTATGGATGCTTGTAGTCGGGTGGTTATGGTTTGCTTGTCACAGAGGCGGCTACAGCAATAATCACAACAATACGAGCCAGCAGCAGTCGACAGCAGCATGCATCAGGGACGTTGCTTTTTGCCAAGTAGGCCAGTCAAAATAGTGCCATTCATCAGAGGTCGTAGTCAAGGTGACATCCATAGTTAGTTAGTTAGACCGCCAGAACAATGAGAAACCCCAAGGTACCGTACTGCTTACTTAGACGCAAGCAAAGCATGGAACACCCCGCCCCCCGTCCCAGGCGCTCCACAAGTGTTTCTCGAGGGCGGCGCCACCAAGCTCCCTAGTAAGTAATGACAGCTTCTCTCGCAGAAGCCGATATGACAGGTCTAATGCTGCCGCCGACGCCGCCGGGTCCCAGCATGCCCACCGAGAAACCACGGACCGGATACCTACCGATCATCAAGGAACATGGCAACCCACATCAACCTTGTCCAAGGGTACTTCGTACCTGTCGTGTCTCTAGGAACCCACGTCTTCTGTGATTCGTCCCCTTGATCTTGCCCTTCCCGGCCCTCAAAGGCATTCCATCCTAGAACGCATTGTTGTACTTGGCTCATCCTCCAAATGAGTGTCCCGTCGGGAAACCATAAATCCCATCTAACCCCCACACCTGGACCAGCTCGGACCATCTCAAGTCTTCTGATACATTGTCTCTTGACCTTGGCCCTTCTCTTCCCTTACTGCTACATAACATATATACTACCCTGGGCCCACCCACAAACCAGCTTGTTTTCACACCATCTCGTCAACTCCCACAAGAGACAATAGCCATCATGGTTCTACCTCGACATCCTCGGCTGGTTCCCTCGCCGCTCATCCCGTCTCAACAAGACCAACAAGAAGCCTTATTCTCCGTCACGTTCTTGACCCCAGACCACAATGCCACTCATTGTTCAAGACCTCCGTACCCGGGCGTAGACATGGCACAGCCCATGACCTGTGGCTTCATTTCCCACAAAGTCCCGGGTACGCGGTGTCCTACCTGTGCACTGGCTGGCAAAGAGGTATGGGTGATTCCGGGCCGTTGTTGTGGTTATTGCGGAACTCCCTGCGTCGACGAGGCTCACTAGACGATGGGTAAGTTATTCAAGCCCTTTTGTTTGAGCAGACATTCTGACATATCTAGCCTGAGATCGTATTATTTCACGACCTGCCAAGAACTCAACACACTTGCAAAGAAATTCGCCCTGAGCGTCTGCCACAATCTGGACCAGCAAGCCATCTGGTCTTTTGACGCATACCCGCACAAAGCCCCTTCTCACAAAAAGGAGTAAAATGGCAGGATTTCGACACAATCGACGGAACGTGACAAGAAACGATGAGTGATTACAGAAAATCTCGGATCAAACTGAGAGCCTCGACTTAGGCCGGAGGCTGAAGTTGACAGTCGCGGCTGGGTGTTCCTATTGGCACGAGGGTACCCGAACCCCCTGTCACGCCTTCGAACAAATGTCTCAGAGGTTAGGGCATGGGTGTGGCTGATGCCCCTGCCGACTGTCCTGAAGCGGCTGAGAACTTCTCGTCTGGGTTTGCTGGCGTCAACATGGCAGGACGTCTTCTGCACTGCATTGAGTGTCAGTTTTCACATCCTGGAGATGGATTGATGCATGGGCAGGGCCAGCCAAGACTGCTGGGTTGATCATCCAGCATCATGACAAGGTTACCTGGCCTACCAGGCTGATGTGGTGCATCGACAATTGACTCGCATGAGCCACCGTGTCACCATACGGCTTTGTTAAAGTACATGCACGATGGATAAAGATGCATGGTAGTAATTAGTCGAGGTTTACCGCATCAAACGCTGGGATGGAGAGGTGCTGGGATAGACGAAGTGCAGAATAATATAGTGGAGATAATAATGATAATGGACTCTGAGAAATGCCACTTAGCCTTTCCCTCCCACCTCTTAAATCGCCGACATCGTGGTACCGCCTTGATTTCTGAGACATTCATGTGGAGGGGTCAGGTTCCAGACCCTCGGCATGCGCCCAAAAGCAAAGGATCTCCGATAACTCACTTTTATGACGCAATAAGGCTGCCAGGGTATTTTTGAACAGTACGTATTTTGACCGGGTGTGTGATCAGAGACGCCGGAAAACCATCCCTGCAAAAGTGTTCCTTCAGCTGTCAATTATCAACTTCACCACCCTGACGGGAGTTGTTCGTGCTTCGGCGATCCCCGAGCTATTTTAGGACCGTCTATCTAAGGCACGATGATGTGTTTTCGACCAACGTTGGGAATAGCGCTCATTCTTTTTGACGAGGAAATCGGCAGAAGCGGTGAACCGAAGATTGATGTTTCGGCTCCGGCCTCGGACCTCCGGCCTCCCGCGTGCCTTGGGAGTAAAACCGTTCAACGGGCGGGATAGCCGGCCGGCCGTTGAATTGGCCCGGCTCCGGAAAGTGGGCCAGATTACCTAGTGGGGGGTGAGATGAAATTGCTCTGCTATGATTCGTTGCGCAGACGCGGGCGGCACAAACACCCGCCCCCGCCCCCTCTCTTCCGAAGAACGCGACGGCCTGTCTTGTCTCGCGATCCCCTCAACGCCCTAGCTCCGATCGCTCCCTCGCCTTTGTGAGCGCTGGCTCCCTGCGCGCGACATCTCGAGCCTTCTCGTGCTCTTCCCGTCTGCGATTGAAAACATACGGCACGGCCCGAACCTGCCCGTACACCCCCGGCGCCCAGGATGGCTGCCGCCGAGCAGAATGGTATTGACATCCTCTGCGATGCCGCCGGCTCGGATATGCTGCTATCGTCGCTCTTTGCCCTGGCGACACCGGTACAGGAGCAGAATCAGCGGCCACAGGTCCCGCAGCAGCTAGAGCATCACGAATTGCAACATCCGCTGCCGCCATCCTCGCCGACGAAGCGACCCGTGCAGCATCAGATATATCAGCTAGACCCTGCATTGCAGCAGCAGGAGACTCCGCGGAGGTCTCCCTCCACTGTTCCGGTAAAGCGCAAGCTCTCCGACGCCTCCGCCTCTTCAGCATCCCATGTCTGCCACATCTGCCGACGCGTCTACGAGCGAGCCGACCACCTAACGAGACACCTGAGGTCACACGAGAACGCCCGTCCGTACCAATGCTCGCGCTGCCCCAAGCGCTTCAACCGAGCGGATCTCCTGACGCGGCACGAGACTACGCACGATCGAGATGGCGCATCAAAGGACCGTCCGTTCATTCGAAGAAGCGACCGTGCTGCCGAGGCGTGTCTGAATTGCGCCGCCTCCAAGGCGAAATGCGAAGATCAGAAGCCATGCAGTCGTTGTCGTAGCAAAAGCTTGACATGCCAGATGCCGGCGAGGCGCGGGAATCAATATCGAACTTCGGAGTCGCAAGCTGGCATGTCGCCGTCTGATAGCTCAATGGTCGCCTCGACCGCAGGCAACGATAGCCAGGTCTTCACAGCTGGGGACGCTGCTTATACCCTCTCGCAGTCGGCTAATGCACGCCAGAGCCAGTCAATTGATGCTGCGACTGGGTTTGCAGGCTCGTCATTCCTCGGGGCGGGGAGCGTGGAAGACACCCCAGAAGAGTCCTTGTACTTTACGCCAACACGCAAACTCTTTCCAGACATTGAGCTCTCATGGGACCTGGACCTGAGCGATATCCATCTCCCGTCATCAGAAATGAATGGGGTAAAGCGGTCACTGCGCCAAGCCGGGGACGCGGCCCAGGACGATGCACTTCTTAGACATTCACTATGGGTACTGGAACCGAGCCTCAATGCTCAGGGAGAGGCCTCGACCTTTCGTTTCAGGAAGATAACATCTTTTATGCGCGACCGCCTCTTTGCAATGGTCCTCGCCCGCAATCCGAACACCCATCGAGTCCCAACTTTCCCCTCTGCTGAACTTCTGAGTCACCTGCATGAGACGTATTTTGTCCAAGAAGATCACAGACGAGATTCATTCATTCATAAAACATCTTTCGACCCTTCCATAACTAGCCCAGAGCTTCTCGCTGCTATTGTTTCAAGCGGGGCTACCCATATCTCAACTCCAGCCGTATGGCAATTTGGTCTTGCCCTGGATGAGGTGCCGAAAAATGCCATTCTTAGCCGGGTAAGTTCTCGAACACTTGTTTTTGCTAAGAGCTGTGCATTGTTCCTTGAGCAACTCTCAATTAGAATATAGAACGTACACGAACTGACACGAACAGATGGAGTCTTTTGATTCAGCGGCCAGGGATTTGATGCTGCTTCAGGCCTCTATGATCCACTTGGAAATCGGGCAATGGAGCGGATTCAGTCGCCAGATGGAGTTATCCGAGGCTTTTGCACCACAGCTTTTAACGGCAAGTCTACGTCGAGCATGGTGTATTTAGTAGGCTAACAATAAGAAGCTACTTCGAAGGACCGGAAGAACGTGTTTCTCCTCGGACGAAAGTCTTCACATACCGAACCCCGGCGACTCGCCTGATTCCCTGGATTCGAAGTGGCGCCAGTTTATCGTGCTCGAGTCTTACAAAAGGTTCGAGTGCAATCCCTAAAGAAGCTTAGGAGTCACTGACCGATGTTAGGTTGATCATCCGCATGTTCCTGCATGAAATGCAATCATCCGTTGGACTGTGGAAGAGTCCAGCCATGGCGCACAGCGAACTTGGCCTAGCTCTTCCGACTTGTTATGATCTTTGGAAGAGTAACAACCCACAAGAGTGGTGGGAACTTCATTTGACAAAGAGACCCCTATCTGCGAGCAGCATCCCGCGACTATCAGATGTGAGAGACTGCATGGCATTCATTGACGAAGCCAATGATTGGATTGATGTCGAGCTCTGTTGCACGGTCGCCCTCTATGGTTTATGGGGGCAGATTTGGAGCTATCGCGATGCAGTCAGGCTCCGCGATTACGGATCTCCGAGCCAACGCACCCATGACCCTCCTACGTGGACCAAAGCCCTGTATCAAGAGCTCTATAGCGGCCTCATTCGATTCTCGAACCATGTACAGGAGGTGCGGCTCTTTGGCTCCGAACTCTTGCTCATATCTGAGCTTTTTATGATGCTTCTCCATGTTTCACTCGACGACCTGCAGCGGCTAGCCGGTCGGAACGGGGAGGAAGAGTCACATAGAGCGGCCCAGCTCCTGGAGAATGCCTGGTGTCTAGAATCGGGGTCCCACCACGCTGTGTGGCATGCTGGGCAGGTGCTCCGGCACGCACAGGATTGCAAGGCGACCACTCTGCGGGGGTTCAATGCCATGGCCGTTTACTTTGCCGGTCTCGCGCTGTGGGCATTCGGCGCTACTTCATCCTCACGATTGAAAAATGGCCACCAAGGGATTGGGGATGACTACGTGACGGTCAACGAACAGGAGACAAGCGAGTCGAGGGCGTTCTTGGAAGTCGGCAAAGGCACACCGGCGCTGGCACTTGCTGTAGGGCCGCGCACTCAGATGGAGCCTTTGTCGAATCATGGGGCGGCCTTATCACTTGCCAGGCATATTCTCCGACAGAACTTTCCGGTGACAAACGAGCCCATGCCTCCCTTTGTTGAGGGTTTGTGCCGGCTTCTTGCCGATTTAGAGCTGGGCCTTGGTAGCCAAATGGCTTTGGACACGTTGTAAGTGGGTTGCTGGTTTGGACGTGTTTCTTTTCTTGTCTATTCTATTTTTTTTTCTTATACTATATGCGATTGGTACAAACGTGTATTGGGTTGTTTGATATCATGTTAGCGAAAGGAGTTGGGGAGGGGAAAAGGGAAACGTGCTGGAGTCAATGGGATATTGCGACGAGAAATGTTACTGGAGGTATAGTAAACGGAGAGGCGTTATGTAGTGTTGATGGACTCAAGGTTCTGGAGTTTGAGTTTGTTTGTGATGCCAACGAAAGCAGTGAGGGTATTGCTCGAGGTTAAAAGTGAGTATGTTTGCATAATTCCCTAGGCCCACGAATTTTGCCATTTAAATCAACCAGTAGCTGCGGGTATCCATCTCTGAGCAGTGAACAAACAGGGAGAGGGCAGTGCAACAAATATCGGTTCCCCGGTTGCAAGGTAGGTAGGTAGATAGGCGGTTTGCTGAAGCCAACAGGTACCTGCTGTTGCAAGAGGCAACGTCTTTCTGCCACTGCATTGTATCTTCTTTCCCCCAAATCTTTGTTGCGAGCTGCAAAGTCCACAACCCTTTGTTAACAATCCTTGACTTTTCTTAAGAACATTCATCAAGCATCTCTATCGGCTGCTCTTCCTATACCGCATCGCTGCACCACGGCTTCAGCACGTCGCCATCGCCATCGCCATGGTTACCAAAGAGGTCGAATCGCCGGTCAAGCCTAAGAGCAAGAGGCCGGTCACGCCCAACGAAAAGACGCCAGGGGGAGACTTGAAACCCGAGGACCTCGTCTTTGAGCGTGTCCGGGATGAACGCATTACCACCCACTACGAGAACAACGCCCAGGTCTGGGCTGCGCCGCTCTCGACGCCCGCTTACCTCGACATCCAGCACAAGCTAGCTAGTACCGAGACCAACCAGAAGAGTGTCGCGTACTGGATTTTGCGTATGCCGGACAACCCACAGGCCGTCGTCTCGAGCTGCGCAACCTACTTGCGGGGTGCGATTGTGACTGTTGGTCAAGGCACTCGAACTACTAAGGCGGTTGTGATATCCGAGATCTGCACCCATTCGGAATACCGCATGCGTGGCATGGCCAGGATGCTTCTCAAGAAGCTACAGGAGCACATAGACATGTACTTTGTCGGTGTCGAGTTCACGGTCCTCTATGGCAACGGGTACCTGGACATGTATCGAGAGCTGGGGTGGAAGCCTCTTGGGGCGAAGCAGTTGCGCATCACGCTCGACGACTTCAAGCTCACCGACCCGCGTCAACTCTCCAGACCGAGCGACTGCGTATCTCTCCGTTTCCCGGAGGTATTCCAGTTTACAGACTCAGACGTCAACATCAGCAAGCTCCGTCTCTCGGCCCATCGAGACCGCAAGACGCACGTCCAAATTCTGCCCACCGACCCATTGACCAGATGGCATCTCATCCGCTCCAAGCTCTACAGCCAATACTTGAGCCACGGCTTAACGCAGGGCGAGACATGTGGTGCCATCAGCCAGCAGGAGCGGCCGGCTTGGGCATGGTGGGTTCATGACTACAAGAAGCGACAACTGTGCATCGGACGTCTGTTTGTGGCGCGCCATAATGACTTTCACGAAGTCATCGCGCCGCTGCTGGAGATGGCCGTGTACGAGGCAGCGAAGCGTGGGCTGCGAGAGGTGGTGGTTTGGGACTCGACTGAGCAAATCGAGCTGGCAGCTGACACCCTCGCCTGTGCGCACAAGTACACAATGAATTTCAACGTTGAGGAGAGGTTGGAGATGGTACCGTGCCTTCGATGGAAGGGGGGCGAGGAGAGGGAGGTTGTGATGGAGCAGGGGCAGTTTTACGCCTCGTCGTGAAGGACGGCTTCGATTGGGGGAAGAATCAAAAGCCGTCGGGGGCCCATGAATGAGGCGACACGGACATGGACTAGGTGGCCTATCTGGGAAATCCTGGGGTATCCTGGACACGACCTTAAGGGGACGACGACGACGTTGGAGGTCGATCGGCCGGGTGTGATAAGCCCCAGAGAGGAAGTTATATGTAGGTAGAGCTCTAACGGTAGTTCCGTCTACTACTGGATTAGCATGAGCCGAGGTTTGCAGAGGCCGAGCATGATGAATTGTCCTTTTGTTCCGCTTGATGCCCCGGGGTTCTGTGACTTCTGTTTACAGCCAGCCCGGCTCCTTCGGCCCTTGGCCCCGAGCCCTGGAGCTTTGCAGCCTGGACTGCTCGAGCTAACTACCTACATTAGATAACTGATAATAGATAACTAATAACAACGTTGATGGCTGACTCCAAGGCGAGGTTTTAGCTGTGGTGGGGCCGGTCCAAGATCGATCGACGCCCCGACGCCTCGAGGGCCGAGGAAGTGGGGGCGGGGAGAAACCCCGCCGTGGATGCATCATGGATGACAAAGGCGGGCGCCCAAAGAGCACTATTCAAACGTCGACTTGAACCCCCTGCTTGTTGAAAACCACCTTGTCCCCTTTGCACGCGCGTGTCTATATGAACCCGAGGCTTGCCGCTCTACTTGGACCCTCAGCCGCTCGACCAACTAAGCCGTCCTCGTCCCGGACGATTAGCACACCATCCGCCGACCTTGAGACCCTCCGTCAAGATGGCGAACCGTGTGCACCGAATCACCATGTTCAAGCTGCCTAGCAAGGACGACCAGGCCAGGCTGCTGGAGCAGTACCGCAAGCTCAGCGCCGCCCAGCAAAAGGTGGGCGATCCCGGGGCCCTCCCCTGCCTACCTATCTAGGCCTCTTAGCAGATTACTGACCCAAGCTGCCTCGCAGGACGGAAAGCCCTACATCCTGTCCATGGTCGTCGGCGCCGCGGATGAGGATGCCCGGTCCCAAGGGTACACGTTTGTGTCCAAGACGGAGTTTGCCAGCATGGAGGACATGAAGTACTACGACGACGACTGCAAGGCTCACGACGACCTCAAGGTCTTTGTCAAGTCGTCGTTGGCCGTGGAGGGGGTCCTGACGGTCTACTTCAAGCCCCAGGCCGTCGGCGGTGTCGACAACGCCTGAGACGCACGAGTCCTCGACGGAAACCCCATATAAGAGACTACCAAAAAACAACAAACAAAGATTTATATCATGACAAGGCCTTTTGCAGCGCTACCCTTTTGGTGCTGTTTTCCCCAGCCGCTTGCTTCTCCCGAATATACAGAACCCCCGAAGCTAGCGCCTCGCCCATCGTTGACCGTGTTGCCGGCGCCATCAGGCCGTAGAAAGTCTTCCAGCAGCGGTACTCACGCAACTAGGGCGCCGCTGGATCTGGAAGGCTTCGTGAAGAACGCACTGACTGTGCAGCAGGAACGCCAATGTCTAGATGCACGTCGAGAACCAAGTCTGTGCCTCTTTGAGAAGGGGGCCATGAGGGCCATGGTGGAGGTTTCGAGCATAATGGCGTTCTAGGTTGGGTGTACGGGCGAGGACTGTCCTGAGGGACGCAATGGCGGTAAAAGAGCCCTCGGGGCGGTGGGTTGTTGATGTCTTGAAAATCTCCAGGGTGATTGTTGTGCGTTGTCGAGGGGGATTTAACGGTTCACATTAATGGCTGTGGGTGTAAGTGATGCATATGTGAGTCTTGCCTTGGCTCTTCCTCGTCTTGGCCGTAAGATGGGACCATATATGAGTAGACACAAGTCGATAACTTTGGGAGCCATATCAGAGCAAACTCATTGAACGGAAAATGCCATTGTATTGATGAGCTGATTGGAGGCTTGGCCGCATATATTAGTTGGACTTTGGATGGCTAGAATTGGATATATAACCTACGTTACCACTCAAACCTATTGATCCTCGCAACGGGGTTGACTAGTTAACCAGTACCCGAAACCCACTCATCACGCTCGATACTAGATAAAAATATATTTAAATCACACTTGACCCTCTGCTAGGTAGACAAGACGCGAGGTTGATCTTGGCTTCTAGTGCACAGCTACTATCCTATCCATATCCCTATATTTAGGGGCAAAGCACCAAAAAAAAAGTAATACATTTTGGATTCACTCGACCCAAGACACATTAACTACACGGAATGTCGGTCTCCTGATCTCTACAGCGAGAAACAGGTCTCATAGCACGCAGCAAACATTCGTACCGCCACTACCAACTTGCATACTCCTCGCTGCGAGATCTCAGCACCCTGCAACGGCAGCGGTATTGTCGCACAATGTCCCTCGCCGACAGGTGACGGGCTCACTACCTACCTTGGAGTCGTCATTGGCAGCCCGGTATATCACATACACATGGATGGCACTTCGTCGGCTCTCCCGCAGAAACACAATCTGCGCGACCCCGTCGTCTCAAGTTTATTGCCGACTCGCGTACCCAAGGTCTTTGTTGCTGTTTCGCGGCATCGCCTCATTCGCCGACTTTGCCCAGCGATCGAAGCGCGAGACAGGCTCGTCGCACAGTCGCAGCCATCATCTTTCGTCTAGAGCCAAACAGATTCAGTACGATTGCAGTATTGTTCCAGATCAGTGCGCAAGCAGTGACACCCGAGAGGTGGCATGTCTCTTTATCAGGAGGGGCAGCCATAGACGTACAGGTTTGGGTGGCCTCTCTGGCTCGACTTGCCCTCAATCAAGACAGCGTGCGACTCGATAGGCTCATCTGATCTTGAGCAATGTTTGCGATCTCCGAGAGCTTCCACTTGGCTCGTGTGTGTGCTTGGAAAGTTGCCGTAACGAGGCGGATGCTGACATAGATTGAAGCTCGAGTGATGAAGACTCCCCAATAGAAATGCTGTCAATCACCGCTATTCAAAGCGATACCCGAGAGAGAAAAGAGCTCAGACACAGCAAGTGATTGTATTCCCCGACATGAATAACTTTGATCAAACTTAATACCTAAAACATTTCCATACATGCGCCATAGTAGCCCCCCCGTACCAAGTACCCCCGTCAAAGCACTCAAATACTGCGAGTCTTGGAGCCGTTCAGTAAAATCATGTATAAACGCCAAAATATGCTCTCAACGCCGCCCATGCCCAGCCAAAGTAAACGTCGCAAAAGAAACCCTGGTTGCGTATTGTGAAAAGAAAATGGTGCAAGACCTAAACAGAACGATCGACGCTGGTAATGTCAGTCATCTCTGTTGCAGAGTCGCTGCCTCGCCTGCAAGACAGTTCGTCTTTCGGAAACGCAGTCAATCTCTCGAGAGGAGCAGGGCATCGTTCCAATGTGAAAATAGACACCACCACCATGACAGCACAGACAAGCATCATGACTCTGATCTCTTCTGAAAAAGCATCGGCATACACTTGCTTGATCAAATCCTGAAGATCCACAGGGAGATGCAGACTAGTAAGCGGTGAGCGGTGAAGGCTGTCGAGCTGTGTCGGTGTCAGATGCGTCTGAAGATGCTGATTGACGTGGGCGTTGAAGATAACTGTGCAAATTGAAAGCCCAATGCACCCACCCAGGACTCGAGCCTGCGCTACAGCGCCTTGAGCAGAAGCGAGCTCACTGCGCTCCGCTGCGAGGATGCTCGTCATGATAGTGGCCGCCGAGAACGACAGACCAACCCCCAGTCCGAAGATGGCTTGAAAGGCGTACTGGGCTTTGACCATGGCGTCAGGTTCTGTCAGGGTTGACATCAATCCAACGCCGAGCAGCTGGAGACACGATGCGCCGAGCAGAGTGAAGGAGGTGTTGTTCTTCCTACTGGATATTGCGCCGCCTAGAAACGATCCTATCGCACAAGCGCCAAGCAGGGGCAGAATATGCAGTCCGGCCATGAGCACCCCTTCGCGGTTGACTATTTGAAACCGTTCGGGGATCACTATTGAGAGTGCAATGTAGGGAAAACCTGTAAACATAGTTACGCTCCTCCAAAGTTAGCATCGTTCTTGGCAATGATGACCAAACATCGACTTACAGAAGTCCTGCAGAGTACACCCTTCGCAGCATCAACCGGATCGGGAAGATGGGTTCAACGCGAAGACGTTGTTTCGTCTCTAGGAACACCTCCCACCATACAAACACGCACCAGCTGACACCAGAGATGACCAGGGCTGAGACGATCTCCGGGCTGCCCCATGCAAACGTCTGCGACCCAGCTTGCTGAACAGCAAACACCAGAAATCCCGAGCTGCAAAGGAGCGTCGCACTGCCGATAAAGTCGATGCGTGTAAACGCCTTCCAGGAGAAGAAGTGGGCCACTTCCTCGTGCGGCCAGAGGTTCGTGATGGCCAGGATTATCACGAGGCCAAAGGGTATGCTGGAGCGGTCAGCTAAGCCCTTGGACGCTGGGTTGGGTGACCTACTTCATGTTGAACAGCCATCTCCAGTCCGAAAGCTGAGAAACAGCACCACCAATGATAGGACCGAGCACGAATGCCACTGCAAGAGTCGCCCCGACCATGGCTCCTATCAAGCTGGGGCGATGCGAGGGCCCAACTTCCACGAGGCCGATCTGCGTCAAGCTGTACAGACCAGACGCCCCCATGCCCTGGAAAGCTCGACAAACAATCCTTGGCTTGGTCAGCTTGTGACAAGATAATACAATGAAACAGGCCACGTACAGAGCTGTCATACTTGTAGCTGATCCGCAGCCTTGCGAGAACCCGACGAAGAACACCCACGACACTACGAGCATGTTTCGTCGCCCATAGATGTCGCTGAGCTTCGAGACACAAACAGCAAAGCCTGTAACATTTGTCAGACGCCGTTTCTTGGTGATCAAACCCCAAAATGGGACCTACCCATGTACGTCAATAGATATGCTAGGACAATCCACGGCGCGTTGACAAAGTCGTCCAAGTCGTGCGATATGGTGACGAGTGAGGTTGAAACGATCGATGTGTCGAGACTTGAAAACAACAGGCCAGTGAGCAAACTGAAAGGTCAGTAAAGGCTCGCTGCTAGACGTCCTTATCTCTCACCATAGCACGAGAACCACCTGGCGAGGTCCGCTCACGGCATGTTTGCGTAGCCCAGAGGCCGTCGTTGAAGACTGAGCATTTTCATCTCCATGTCCCTCCAGTATTGCCATCTGGCCCAGGGATGGATTGGGGTAGGAGAGCGACACCCGATAATCATTTGGCATTCTTATCTCGGGGTTTCGACAATGGCCGTTTCGGTTCGTGGACGATGTGTTGATGTCGGGCAAAGGCTAGCGTTGTCTGTAACCAAGTGGTGATAGCGGAGCAGAGGCTCGTCTGTATAGGCCAAGGTGCAGGAGTAGGGCTGAGGAGAGGGTTGCTGGGTACGGTAGGTTTTGAATGGCAGAAGTCGCTACTGTCGAGAGGAAGATCCAAAGAATCCAAGGAAGGTGCTTGGAAGCCAATTCGAGGATGGCAAGTAGATATTGGAACCTGGTCAGAGAACAGAGCTGCGAGATAGAGACAAAGTCCAAAGTTGCCGAAGTGGAAAGGATGTCCTCTTTTCATATCAAACGGTAGGATGTCGGATTTGAGAGTTGACGAGCGCAGAAACAATGCGGCTGCACAATGGACATGGTTCCTCTGAGACAAGCTGACAGACAAGGCAGTCAATAACTGTCTTGCCGGGCAAGGCGAGGGATTGAATATGTATTTGAGACATGCCTCTCTCGGCAGTTACACGGTTGCAAGCGAAGAGCCACTCAGTTGAATGCTTTGCGCCCTCTGTCCAAGCGGCTAGTCAGAGGGTCTAGAGCAAGATGAGATCTTCTCTTACAGTGTTACGGGTTGAGGAGTAAAGGTTATGACGGATGCTGTATTACCCACGACATGGTTCCCAAGTGAGACAGGTTGTCTATGACCAACAAGTTCGTGATACCTGGATGTAGAGTCTCAGTGCGGGCCTGGTTTTGGTGTTGAGTGTATTGCACAGACAAGACTTGACGAGCCGGCAACGTTGATGCATCCCAACCCTAGGTAGGTAGCTGGACCGAGCCGAGTGGGCTCTCAACTCAAGAGTCGACAAGAACCGTAGTTCAGACTATCATGACCTGTCGACCGGTTGCCCACTGGCTCAAGCGACAAGCCTCGGCAGCACTGTAGGGTCCCGCCTGTGTGTTGGTAACACATGGCTCACTCTTGGGGCTGGGCGCAGACTGAAGGAAGCGATTCCAGCCTCTCCCTGTTCGTGCTGTGATGGGAGGAATCAAGCTTGAATTTAATTGCGAGGTATCCTCGCGTGCTATTGCACACTTGGTACATAATATCTCGTGATCGAAAAATGCGCGATCGCAAGCTTAGGTTCATGTCCTCGTCTACCTTCGCTAATGGTCAACTCCAGAACCGATGACTAAATCAGTGTGTGCGAGCGTACGACGGTCTCAAGGAGAGAGACAAGTCCCAGAAGGGCATACCGAGTCGTCTTGCTGGCCAAGAGAGCTACGTGCAATGGTAGGACTCATCTTGAGGCGCCTCTTGATACCAGATGATTTGCGGCAGTCGGCTAGCGTTACTCACGTGTGACCGTGTCCCGCCACAGTTGCCACATTCTGGGTCGATTATGGATCATGACGATGATAATAGCCAAGGGATTGTTCCAAAGAGACTCAGCTCGGCTGATGAGTTCCACTTGGAGATGAATGGACCAACTCTGAGAACGTTGGGGGCTATAGGGTGAGGTGGACGACGGGGATGCACGTGACCACGGAAACCCTCGAGTGGCCCCCGCCAATCCGACCACCTCGAGCCCGGCATTCCTGTGCCCCGGGAATATTAAACACGATAGCCTATTGCACAAGGCTCATCTGGACCGGGTCATCCGACTTCACGCGGTTCCTATTTCGGGACGGCATCCAGCGTCGGCTTTTCCGTCGCCAATTACAGCCCCTGATAATTCGTTCGTTACAAGACGGCTCGTTACCCGCCTCTGCCGTGGCGTTCCGTTGAAGAATCGTTGGCCCTGTCCAAGCCCAGGACGCTGGCTCTAGGTACATCATCTTGCAGCGGCTCGTCCCGCGCAGAGGCTGACTAGTGCATGCAAACAACCTATTGCCGTTGTTTACTGGTGGCTCGTACTATACTGTAGCTGTAGTGGACGCCGATCCGGTGGTTCAGACCATCATCATCTGCTTCCGGCCTCGCCGAGCTGGCCACTTCTACAAGGCGCGGCAAGGCTTTTGCTGACCGCCGAAACCCCGCAGCAAGCTAATGCTCCTTTGAAGGATGCCGTTTGCTGCCACCCGCCCTTTATGCTTCACCAACCAAGGTTGTCACATCGATGATATGCCCCTATCCGCGGGTCTTCCTTATACCGAGCGAACAACACCAAACAATACAGTCCCGCAACTAAAGACGTTTGTCCTAGAGCTGGCAGACTCGATTTTCGAATGAGTCCCCGACCGATTATTGTAGTTCCCCATTCAAGTCCAATGCCGAGTCAAGCAACTTGCTTCCTGCGACGTTCCAGGTGACTTCGGTTTCGCAAGGTCACCCCTTTTAATCAGACATTGTCACACCTTCGGTTGAATGGCTTTACATATGTCTTCAAGGATCAGCCAGCTTATTTCCAATAGTACAGCCAACTGGATATGCGGTGATGTGATCCTACCGAGGCTCCCCGGAGTGCTAACACCTAACGCATTGGCAGTAGGTTGCATCCTCTTTGTATGTGTGGCTTTGACCGCTTTCATGCAAGCCAAAAAGAGTCCTTTGTTACGAGCAGTATGGGTATTGGTGCCGCCTTTATATGCAATGCATGAGGCGCGGTCAATCTATTCAAGCTGATTCCCGGTGCGTCAAGACCAAGAGCACTTGAGAACATATTGCCGACTACCGAGCCTACCTTGGGGCTATCTGATGAGCAAGTGCTTCAAACCGGGTATCAACATAAAGACTCCGCCAGTTCTACATTGCAGGGTTGGCATATCTTGTTGTTCTGGCATCGTGGCAATGTCTTTCAAGCACGCTGCCGTCAGTGCGGCTCTGGGTCCATAAAGGCGGCTTCTTATGTACCTACACGCAAGACTTCCTCTCGACCGCCATTTGAAGCCCAGGTTTCGGGGTTTGGGAGGGCATATGAGCTTGTGTTGCTATCCAATTTCTATAGCATCCTAAGTCATCATCCTGCGCACCTGCCCGTTGGTCGATACCTCATGGATACCGTACAAATGTCCAGATGGTCGATCCTGCACAAACGCGAAAAGCCAGGGTCCTCGGCAGATCAGAGCTAGGTAGATAGGCTATTATAATATACGAGCTATGTCATCCATAGATCTATTTCTATCCTAGCCCTTCCTAGCCTGTCAAGCAGACAAGGGCATCGGGACAACAGCCCAGTTGTTGATGATGGTGTGGGGGCAAAGCAGATAGCTCAGCTCTGGCCCCAACAACCAAGTCATGGATTGGTTGCCCGTCAAGTGGAGGTTGTATGCTTGCCTACATACCTAGATAGAGATGCGTTTGAAAGCATGGATGAGCCTTGGAGATCATCTAGTGACGGCCTTGAAGGAAATATGCATATGGGAGACATGCTCAACCAAGTGGAACTGTAAGAAGGAGACATATCACTCTCTTTCGACGACCCTCAGGATGAGACTATAAACCCCATCCCGCTCGCATAAGGCCCCAAGTTTGGCAATCACTTCTCTCGGTTCTTTCATTCATCGATCCTCCAGTACCTTTACCTATACGCTTACCTATAGGTATGCGTGCCTGCCCGCCTACCTTACCTTATGCAACTGGCAACGGCCGTCCGCCAGCTGACAACCCGAGTTTCCTCGCACTTCCCCTACCAGCCGTCAACACAAAAGCCAAGGCTTTTCAACACTGGCAAGGCGTCACGGGCCATTTTACCAAGGCAGTGAATCATCGTCTGGCCCCATCTGCTGTGTATATCTCTGCATAGTCAAGCACAAAAGCTTTCTCTTCCTTCCATCCTCAACTCCCCTTCACATTCGCCCTTTCTCCCAACTTTCATCCCAACCAACCTCAAAAATCCACCCAAACCTGGACAAACAAGAAAGCACTTCACATCAAGCCAGCCATTTATCTGGTGCGGCAAAGATGGACGACATCGCCGTCGTCGGCATCGGCCTGCGCTTCCCAGGTGATGCCTCCTCCCCCGAGGAGCTATGGAAAGTACTGGAGCGAGGTGAATCCCAATGGTCCGAGTTTCCCAAGGACCGCCTCAACATTGATGGCTACTATCATCCTGGCGGAGATCGTCAGGGTAGCGTAAGTTCGCTCTCGCCTGTCGACTAACACATGCTTTCTGATATCGCATCTAGATCTCTTTCCGTGGAGCTCATTTCTTGAAGAGCAATTTCGCCTCCTTTGATGCTCCGGTAAGTATTCGCTTCCCACCTCATGGCTCTCTTTGCGTCATCACTCATCTGACCTACCCCCTTCCCTTGCAGTTCTTCTCCGTCGCAGCAGAGGATGCCAAGGCCATCGACCCTCAACAGAGAATCCTCCTCGAGGCCTCTTATGAAGCCCTCGAAAATGGTACGCAACGCAATCATGATTGGGACGGATCATAACTGACATGATAATCACAGCTGGCATCCGAAAAGAAGACATCGACGGCAGTGATACTGCAGTATATATTGGTTCTTTCGTTAAAGGTACGCCGTTGTTCGTTGACCTCGTCCTTGGGAATCGCCTAATACCTTCTAGACTACGAGCAGGTCTGTTTGCGTGACCCAGATTGGCAGCCTCAGTATGCTGCCACGGGAAATGGTATCGCCATCATGGCGAACCGTATCTCTTACTTTTTCAACCTGCATGGTCCCAGCATGACCCTCGATACTGGCTGCAGTGGCAGTCTGGTTTCGGTACATCTTGCCGCGCAAAGCCTTCGATCTGGGGAATCCTCACTGGTAAGACTATATACTCATCCTGAATGGCCAATCTGATGAGTGCTGACTTTATACAAGGCTATTGCTGCTGGTGCTGGCATGATCCTCACGCCTAATACTATCATGCCCATGACTGCACTGAATTTTCTCAGCCCCGACGGCAAATGCTTCACTTTTGATTCCCGCGCGAATGGCTATGGCAGGGGTGAAGGTATCGGAGTCGTCGTACTCAAGCGTCTTTCAGATGCTCTGCGTGACAACGACACCATTCGAGCTGTCATTCGAGCTACCAATGTCAACCAGGACGGCCACACCACAGGCACGTCAATTCCGTGTTCATCTGATATCGATTACTGACATCTCAAAGGCATCACGCTTCCCAGTAAGGAGGCTCAAGTTGCAAACATCTGCTCCATTTATGAGTCGGCTGGGCTTGACTTTAGTCAAACCGGCTACGTCGAGTGTCATGGCACAGGAACACAGGCAGGAGATTGGCGAGAGCTCAAAGCTATTTCAGAGTCACTGGGATCTGTTCGCACGGTTGACAATCCCATTGTTGTCGGCTCGCTGAAGCCAAACATTGGCCACCTCGAAGGTGCCGCTGGCGTTGCCGGATTGATCAAGGGTATTCTAACTCTGGAGCATGGCAAAATCCCCCCCAACATCAACTTCGAAAAGGCCAATCCCAACATCGACTTCGAGGACTGGAAGGTCAAGGTACGTGACTACAATCCTCTGTTAGAAGCATTTGCTAACCCATCCCAGGTTCCTACAAAGGTCCTCGACTGGCCCCTTCCTGGCTTGCGACGTGTCAGCGTCAATTGCTTTGGTTTTGGCGGCACCAATGCACATGTCATCATGGACGAAGCTCCTCGATACCTCTCTGCTCGTGGGCTAAAGGGAAATCACAGCTCAATCGAGGTCGCCAACTTGGCCAAGACTGGCCAACGCACCACTCCATTTGAGCCTCAACTGTTTTGTTTCTCGTCGCACGAGAAATCCGGTGTTCGTCGCGTCATCGAATCTCATCTCCCTTACCTCGAATCAGTGAAGGGGGACGAGACTGAGTTTCTTTACAACTATGCCTACACACTAGGCTCCCGTCGGTCGAACCTCGAGTGGAAGCACACAGTCGTTGCCAAATCCCGACAGGATCTTATTGACAAACTCCAAACTGTTGACGATGATCAGATCAAGCGAACCTCCCAGAAGAAGCAACCCAAGATTTGCTTCCTCTTCTGTGGTCAAGGTGCGCAGTTTGCGCAGATGGGAAAAGACCTGTTGCCATTCGAAGCATTTCGTGATAGCCTGGAAGCAGCGTCTTCTTACATGAAACTGACTCTTGGAAGCCCCTTTGATCTTCTGGAGGAGATTCTCAAGAACCCAGGCGAATCTCGCATATCTGACCCCAGAGTCTCGCAGCCGGCAACCACCGCGGTGCAGATCGCACTCGTCGACCTTCTCGATGCTTTCCTCATCACCCCCAAGTACGTCGTGGGACACTCCTCTGGAGAGGTAGCGGCAGCGTTCGCGTCTGGGGCCCTCACACGAAAAGCTGCCTGGGAAGTCGCATACTACCGCGGAGTAGCTGCCTCATCAATCAACCTCAAGGCACCTGAGCTTCAAGGCTCTATGATGGTAGTCGGAGCTTCCTTGCTTGAAGTCATGGCTCACTTCAAAATCACGTCCTACACCTGTGAGATCGCTTGCATCAACAGCCCTCGTTCTACAACACTTTCAGGTAGAAGGGAGAACATCGAGCGTGCCTACAATGATTTCACGGCGAGAAACGTGTTCTGCCGTGTACTTCCGGTCAAGGTTGCTTACCACTCCTCGCACATGCTGCTGGTCGAAAACGAGTATAAAGCTGCCCTAGGACTCATCGCCCCACGCAAGCATCTTAACACGGTCAAAATGTTCTCAACAGTTACTGGATCGCCGGTTGATAGCAGAAACCTCGACAAAAACTACTGGGCTTCGAATTTGGTCTCGCCTGTCCACTTTGTGAGTGCCATGCACTCTATGATGACCCTTCCCATAGAGGAGCGTCCTGATATGATCATCGAGTTGAGCCCTTCCGCTGCATTGCGTTCACCAACCCTGGACATCATGTCTGGTATGGAAACCAAGGTCTTACCGACATATCATTCCACGCTGGAACGCAAGTCGCACGGAGCATTTTCGCTCCTGCAGACCATCGGCGAGCTTTGGGGTCGTGGATCCCCGATCAGCATGGAGAAGGTTGTTTCTCGGGGATCTTATCATGTCCCGCTCAAGTGCTTGGCTGATCTCCCGCCATACCCATGGAACCACACCAAGACGTACTGGCACGAGTCACATCTTGGCCGGGCGAATCGATTTAGGGAGTTCCCACGACAGGACCTCATCGGCGCCCCTACTGCTGATGCCATATCCTTCGAGCCTCGATGGCGCGGGTTCCTTCGCGTGTCGGAAAACCCTTGGCTTCAAGACCATCAGGTACAAAAGACTATCATCTACCCTGCCGCTGGCATGGTCATCATGGCTCTTCAGGGTGCCAGTCAAATTACCAAGGACAAGGACAACATTCTTGGCTATGAGATCACCAACATGCGCATTGACAAGGCCATGATTATCCCAAGCAACTCACACGGATTGGAAATGGCCATGAATTTCAAGCGTGCTGCACCTGTCTCCGCCGGTCAAACGAGTGGAACTTGTTTCGAATTCTGCATTTACTCAAAGCAACTTGACGCTTCTTGGGAACAGAATGCCACTGGCTCCATCCAGGTACGGTACAAGCAGGGGGACTGGAAGGCCAGCTTTCGCCAGCATCAGACTCGATTCGAGTCCCTTCAGGCTGTCTGCAAGGAGTCGCTTGTACCTCGACAGCTCTACGAGCTTCTAGATATTGTCGGTATGAACTATGGCTCGCTGTTCCAGAATATCACCCAGATATCCAAGGGTAGCAATGCTTGCGTTAGCAAGGTTCGCGTGCCTGATACCAAGTCAAAGATGCCTGCCAAATTCGAATACGACCATCTCATCCATCCTGCTACTTTGGACTCGATGTTTCAGACTCTTTTCGCCATTGATAACGAGCCGATGGTACCAACATTCATCAAGAGCATATTTGTGTCGGCAAACATCTCCCGGAAGATAGGATGTGAGTTCACTGGATACGCGACTGCAGCCCGGACGGGCATTCGAGATGCCACCGCAGACATTGCCATGGCACAATCTGGATGGAAGCAACCGTCTGTCATCATCAACGGTCTTCACTTCACTGGAATCTCCAACCCATCTCCCGGCGCAGGTGGATTCCTCCCGAACCATCGCAATCTGTGCACTCAGATGATCTGGCAGGAAGATGTCACGTTCAGAAAGACTGTCAATCTCGACGTATTTACCATGTGCCTTGCATACAAGTACCCAGGCCTCTCCATTCTTCAGGTCGGAGGTAGCTGGCTTACTGCCCAGAAGCTCATCAACACTCTGGTCCATGCCCCGGGCCAAAGGCCATGGTTTTCTCGGTACAGTGTGGCTCAAGTCCACCCACATGAGAACACATTGGACATTCTCTCACATGTCAAGGGCACTTCTGTGGAAGCTTTTGTGGAAAAGAGATCTGTGGATGGCTCAGAACCTTTACCCGAGTACCACCTTATTCTAGTCTGCACCGAAGATGGGGTCGACATTACATCCCTTTGCACTCACCTCAAGAAGCCTGGTTACATTACAGAAAGCTACCGCCACATCAGAGGAACCGCTTTCCAGGGACAAGTGCTCCTACACAGGTATACTGACGAGGGCAAGAATATCGACATGTGCTTCCAAGTCCGCCGATTTGACCCTCCTCAGGACGCCTCGGCCTTGCCTAGTATCATCGTTCTGCTACCCAACAAACCTGATCCAACGGCACAGACTCTTGCGGGTAAGCTCATCATGCGCGAATCTACCTTGCAAATTCGCACGATGCAGCTCAGCGAGGTGCTGGAAGACCCTGCTCGACTCAAAGGCAAAGTGGTGGTTTCCCTGCTCGACTTTTCTGTTGCAGGAGATGATTATCCTTCCGTCTTTCATTGGAGTGAAACTGAATTCAATGCCTTTCATTCTATTCAGAGACTGGCCAAGGGAGTGATCTGGGTCTCTCGCGGCGCCAGCATGGCTGTGCACAACCCCAGAGGTGCTCCAATCATCGCCTTGGCTCGCACTCTGGTCTCTGAAGATCCCCTGAAGACCATCGTCACCTTGGACTTGAGCATCGAAACATCTTTGGCCTCTCCATCTGTCGTTCAAAATACAATTGACATATTTCGGCAGGCATTCGCAGTGAGCCACGGATCTGCTCCGCGCGAGCTGGAGTACGCTGAACGAGGGGGGAAACTCTTCATTCCTCGCCTTGTTCCCGTTCACCAACTCAACGACATTGTCGAGAATGGGATCTCCAACGAGGTTGTCAAAGTCCCATTTCGTACCTACCTACGTCACTTCAAACTGAGCATCAGGCAGCCCGGTCTCATCGATGGCAGCATGATATTCTCTGCTGATACCACGTTCAGTCCCAAATCAGGAGAGATCGAGGTCATGTTTGAAAGCGCGCCGCTTAACCACGTCGACTTCGAAACTGCCATGGGAAGAGCTATTGACTCTGAGGTTGGACTCGAGATCTGTGGACGTGTTGGTCGAATCGGCCGCAACGTGTCTGGCTTTATGCCGGGAGACCGCGTCAGTGGTCTTATTGTCGACGGCGCCATCCAGAGTAACGCCAACATCGACAGCCGAGTTGTCCGGAAGTGGACGTCCAATCTTCCGCTCGGCCAGACCGTCAGTGCTTACCACTCTCTTGTCAAGATCGGAAGGCTGGGTCGAGGCAAGTCGGTGCTTGTGCATGCTGGGGCAAGCTCCTTCGGCATAGCTGCAATCGTTGTGGCACGTCAGGTCTGCGCCGACATCTTTGCGACTGTGATGGGGCCAAACTCTTCTCGACAACGAACAGCACTGGAGAGACTTGGGTTGAAGAAGGGTCACATCCTCGAAGCAGACTCGGATAGCTTTGCCCGGATTGTGCGTGACCGTACAGGTGGGAAAGGCATCGATGTTGTCTACAACTCGACTCAGCAACACCTCGAAACCAATTTCCAATGCGTTCGCACAGGTAAGCTTATCCTTTCTTTTATTACGTCTATGCTAATTCTTCTCAGGTGGTACCATCATTCAATTCGCAAGCAAGTCACCTTGCCCACCTACTGTGCGTGTCACATCAACCTCTGCCTCATATGTCAACTTTGACTTGTCAAGCCTGATGGAGCACGATACGGAGTATGTCGCGGAACTTCTTGACGAAGTTGTCAAGCTCGCACAGGAAGACGCAGAAAAATTCACGATTGATGCCGACCTTGTCAAAAGCGTCGAGGTCACCAACTTGAAGGAGGCATTCGAGCTTGTCGACAAGAGCCCGTATCTTGGACTCGTATCAGTCACTGCCAGCCCTAAGAATGAACCTCAAGTCGAAATTGCTGCCGCAAAGCGTATCAGGACTCTTCCCGAGGTGCTTTCTACTGAAGCCACATACCTTCTTGCAGGTGGACTGGGTGGCCTTGGCCGTAGCATCTGCGAGCTGCTTGTCAAAAACGGGGTCCAACACGTTGCCTTCTTGTCGCGATCGGGCGCTTCATCTGAAACCTCTCGCCGCTTTGTTGAAGACCTTCAGAAGAAAGGTGTCGATGCGCGAGTCTACCAAGCTGACATTTGCGATGCAAAGGCTCTTGAAGCGGTGGTAAAGGAAAAGATCTCGCTGGACATGCCTCCGATCAAAGGTGTCTTCCAATGTGCTGCTGTCATCAAGGATGCCGTTTTCGAGAACATGACTTACTCTGACTGGGCTACCGCGACAAAGCCCAAGACCTTTGGTTCTGATAACCTGGTACAGATCATGTCGACCCTCTGCCAGGATCCCTTCTTCATCTTTCTCGCCAGCTCTGCAGGAGTGATTGGCAATCGCGGCCAGGCCAACTACGCTGCGGGGAATTGTTTCGAGGATGCTCTTGCGTTCAGCCAACGTCGTCTCGGAAAGCATGCCGTATCGATTGATCTCGGCCCAGTCCTTAGTGCGGGAATGCTTGCGGAGGATGAGGAGATTCTGGACATGCTCAAAGCGAGCGGTTTCTACGGCATTCGACACCAAGACTTCCTGACGATGGTCACCCATGCCATAACGATGGAGATTGCGCCCAAGGTCCTGATGCCGCCGCGTGTCATCATGGGCATTGGCACCGGTGGTCTCATCCGACAAAACCAGCCAGCTGATCCTTACTGGTCCCGCACGGCTCTATACGGCTATCTCAACCTCGTGGACATGCCATTTTCTGACCTAACGGTGGTCGATGGCTCGGGAGAGATTGACATGAAGTCGATGCTGTGTTGCTGTGCGGATGCGGATGCAGCTGCTGAGATTGTCACGACTGGTCTTTCTCACATGCTGGCCAAGGCCATGAACATGCTTCCCGAGGAGATCGACACGGGCAAGCCACCAAACGTGTATGGCGTCGACTCCTTGGTCGCAGTTGGCGTTCGCAATTGGGTCGTCACCAACTGCGGAGTGGAAGTATCGGTGTTTGAGGTGTTGAGCGACAAGACTGTGGCGGAACTAGCGGCAGATATCGCGGCAAAGGGTGGTTTTGGTATTGAGAAGATTTGATCTGACAGAAGTTGGCGCTGAGAAGAGAAGTGGAAAGAGTCTAGACAAGAGTACTCGATGTTGTGGAGTTGATGTGAGAGACGCAGATTGGAGTGGTCATTGTACAATAAACTGTCGAACAACAATGAGTTGTGTGTAGAATGATAATACTGGCTAGACACTTAGACTAAATGAATTCATTGACGTGACCAACCACTGAAACCAGTACTTTCTATGGTTGGACGAGATTTCGAGATGATGATGTTTCTGAGTTCATATTGGCGTCACAGGCGTAAGGAATTCCCCAGTCTCAAGGCCGCGCACTTGGTGTAGGGTTACGACAAGGTGGGGAGGGATGTTGGAGACAGCGGGCCTGTTGAGATTCGGCGAGATTGACAAAGGCTGCTGGTTGGATCATAGTATCTGCAGATATTCAACCAATCGATTGTCGTCAGATCTGTGATGTTGGTGTTTTGATAGACTTATGACATGCAAGGTTTGGACCTTTTGGAGTCGGGTGGCTCGGGTGCTGGGGCTTGGAAAAGCCGTTGGGTGGACGCTAGAAGCAAGGAGAGACGTCGCAATCGATGTCGTGCAGCGGATGAAACTCGGGACGGATGCAGCAGTCTTTATTACAAAAAGCAAGGCGAGTAACAACAATGTAAGCTGGTAGATACGACGGACATCAACACCAACGTCAACGGCAATACCAGCACGGGGCAGAACCAGGTACAGCCTCCCGCTTGCCTCAGCGGGAGCTACCGCAACTTTAGCCTAGCATGAACCCTAGAACCCGGGCTGCTCGACGGATAATTAGAGCATCAGCAGTGGGTGCCCGGCCTGCGTTAGCTTCAAGAGTGCGGTCCCGGCCATTTTAAGGGTCCCGTCATCGCTAGGCTGCGACTAAGAAAAGGGGCAGGGGGACGTGATTTTTGAGTTTCGGGATACGGTTGAGAGAATCGACGAGAAGCCCGAAAAGATGGAAGCATAGCGCATCGTGGTAGTTGTGATGCGCGAGAGGTTGGGGGAGAAACATGGCCAAACTGCAACCGAAGATGCATGGAAGAAGGCATGGATGGACTGGATCCAATGGATCCCAGGTAAACTCCGGGGAAATGGGAAAATAGGTAGCTCCCCCCTGTCGATTGGATAATGCTATCCCGGCGTCGCGTTTGCAGGCATCCGCGTCCATCAGTTCAGTCGAACGATGGGAAAAACAAGCCCAGACGTGGCCATAATAACTGTCATGCCTCGGCCTGTGGTCTTATGCATCTATCGTCCATCTCAAACGCAAACAACATGCGGAGCTGCTCGAGAGGGAAAAGGCCATGGCGCAAGATGGAATTCCGTGCTATCAAACTGGTTCATCGGGTTTTGTTTGTTGCCAGCGAAGCAGCTGGAGCACCCGATGGGTTCTAGCGCGTGATGCAGGGCAATTTAAAGGGTCCAGTGACGTGGGTGATGCAGTCTACACTGATGTGACAGCAGATCAAGGTGTGTGTGCAAGTACTCACTAGCAGGATGATCCGACTCAACCCCTTCCAAGGAGAGATTGCGCCGGGGCCAATGCGGTGCCCTTGAGAGCGGGTCTCATTACACGGGCACGAAAGTGAAGCTCCAGTGGCCAACTGTTCACTGTCCTTTGGGCCCCCTGGGACAAGACGAGAGCGTGGAAAGCCAGCGCACACTCCCGGCTTGGAACTGACTAATAAACAAACAAGTAAGTGGCTGTTTAGTCCTGAACCAAGCCCCAGCTTGAGCATCCATGTTCCATCCCGTCCACTGTCAAACGTCCTGAGGTCCCTAACTGAGGTTGGCCTGGAAGCTCCCATCTCATTTGACCTCATCTCATCCCTCCCTCGCCTCGCCTCGACTTGTTTCTTTTCTCTCCACGCAACCTCCATCTTTCTTTTCTCTCCGAGCCTCCTTCGCCTGACCTGGAAGAGAAAGAAAAAAGAGATTCACACCCCGTCAAATGTGTCCGGCCCGTCCTTCGTCTTCAGGCCGCTCCTTTTCTTTTCTTTCCATTCATAAAGCCGCTCCTTAGTTTTTTCTGCCATCTCGCCCACGCACACGGTGCACCCCCTGGAGGTCCCGCATCCAACGGCAACCCATCATTCCGTTCGCCCCCTTTAAGTCGGGAAACGCGTCGCGTACATACTATTCAATTCCCTTCCATTTCCTTGCAGGTTCAGACGGCTTCGCAAACACTGCGTCCCCCTCCCTCAGGTCTTCGAGATCGGGTTTTCGACCTAGCGACGGACCTTGAGAAAGGACATTTCAGAGACTCAGCTGCAGGCGACTTTTCCTTCGTCTGCACTGATCTCCCTGGGTGAGTGACTGCAAAAATCATCTCCCTCTGGCTCTCGCTGTGTATGAGCTGTTCTGCCCTATCCTGCCCGGCAGAACACACATTCATCTCGAGGCGCCACAGCATTACTGACTTGCTGACCGGGTCCACCACCAAATAAACAGCCCGTTGTAAAAACGTCGCCTACAACGTCGTCGAGTGCTCCTCCTGGTGCACCCGCACAGGACGGTCACGGAGCCTCTCCCTCTCGATCCCGCCCTGCTTCCCCGGCCTCTCCCGCCCTTTCGACGGCTTCAACCTTTGACGGCCAAGGCGAGATCGAGTCGTCCCCTATCCTCCCTGCCCTTCCAGCTCCTCGACTCCCGGACAGGGCGCTGCAGCTGCTGAGGACACCGCCTCCCGGCGTCATAGACGATAGCCGCTTTGGCACTGCCAGCTGGGGCTCACCATACCCTCAGTCGGATCGCAATCTCCGCCGTCAGAGCTTCAGCAGTGACGCCTCGGACGAGTCCCCGATTCACCACTTGGACATTGAGACCCCCTTTCTCCGTCCAGTCCCAGATCTTTTGCGGTCGCAGTCCGATCCGCACACGTCTCTGAGCGCTGCCGCCGCTGTCCTTGCGAACCGTGTCCGTCGGCAGACACTTGGACTTACAGAGGATTGGATCCGAACACATACCACCGACAGCCTCAATAGCGAAAGTCAACATTGGTTCAGTGACGGAAGTGGAAGCGAGCACTCTTCATTGAGCGGCTCCGATCGTGGCTGGTTAGAAGAAGGCGAGATTCGCACTCCCCGAGCTATCCAGAAAAGAACCACGGCGTCTCGACAAGGATCTCGGCACCGCCCCCGTGCCAGATCTAGCATCGAGACCCTCAGAGCAGGGGATTCCAACAGCCCCAAGACGGGACAAAACAGCAGTATGGCGACCTCAGAAGCCGCGCCAGTGACTCACGACGCGGCGAGCGACAGGCCTCAGGCCGCCTCCACCCCGGAAGTACCTGTCGCAGAAAGCCACAAGAAGCGCATTTCCAGTGCCAATGGCTACGCGGAGCCCAGGCTGCCCGCTACCCCGACCAAGGGTACCCAAAAGCCTCTCCCCAAGGAGCCCGCCATGACGCCTCGTGTGAAGAAGAAGGTGCCCTGGAGAGGCAAGAACATCATGGTCCTCATCCCGCGGGACCTGGAAAGAGGTCAGCCTGGACAAGCACCTATGCCTCTTAGACAAGATGAGATCAAGCGGATGTTCTCGTCGTGGCAAGAACTGGGCTATGATATTTCAGGCTTCGACCTGGAAGTTGAAGGCTACCAGCCCGAGGGTACCGCAGACTCTCAGACTAGAGATGCGTGGCCTAATTTCGAAGAGGTGGTCAAAGAGCGAGAGCAGCGAAACTTCAAGGTCACACTCCCAGACTTGAATGCGTGGAAAGATTACATGAATGAGCTGCAAGAGGCCAAGCTGCGAGCTCTTGGTGTATCATTCGGAGATGATGAGCCTGAGCAGCCATCGATTTCGCCCGCGACAACTGATCTCAGCCGACAAGCTTCAGCTCAGTACCCGCCTCTACCTTTCTCGCCGCCTCTCCCGACCTCCTCTGCGTCAAGCAACCATGGCCTGCCTGGATTCCAGCACGGCCAGTTTGCCCCCGGACGACCGTCAACACAGAGCCCTGGATTTGCCCACGGCGCTTCACCACTTTCCTTTTCCGGAATGAATGGTAAATACAACCCGCGGCAGTCGATCTCGCTGCCGGCTAGCAGCTCGCCATTTGGTTTCCAGCAGCAGCACTCACCTCACGGCTGGCCTAACCAAGCAGGTATCCTGCAAGGCATGAACCGTCATGACTCGCCGTCTCAAATGCGTATGAACGGCATGATGTCACCCCAGTCGCCGTACGGTCCCGAGAGCCCGGGTGTCAACATGCATCAGCGTCACCAATCGCTCCAGTATCCAATGCTACCTCATCAGCAGTACTCATTCCTTCAACCTGCCCGAGCGTCCCCTCGCCTGCAGGAAGTCCGCGAGGATGAGGAAGAGCTTCCGAGCAAGAGCCCGTCAAAGACCCCTGAGCCCCCCAAGTCGCAAAATACAGACACCCTCCAAGCTGAGATTGACGACGCCGAGTACCATCTGGAAGAGCAATTACGCAACGAGCTGGAGCATGAAGATTACAACCCGCAGCCACAAAACGAAGAGCCTGCGCCTCTGCCAAATCCTTTCGTTCCCGCTCATGATAGACAAGCTTCTGGACATTTCCCAGTTCCCGAGCGATTCGCAAATGAGCCCTCCAAGCCCCTGGTTCTGCATCACCCCAGGCCTCACAGCCGTGGACATTCGCTATCGCAGGGCTACTTCCGCGACCATCACGGAAATAACGTTACTGCTGATGAAGGCATCTTGAACAACTTCAGCCAACTCAACGAAATTCCCGAAACAAACAAGACCGATGACGCGTTCGAGATCGAGACGAACCCCAGCAACTTAGGCACTCCTGTCCAGAACTTTGAGTTCCCTCCTCAACTCGGACACCAAAAGAATTTCTCTACTGCTAGCAATCCTTGGAACGACGCAGGTTCCGTTGGTAGCGGTAGCAATGCTGCTCGACGATCCAGCCATACTAGCAAGTCCTCGTTGTCCAAGCTTAATGTGCAGGCACCCGAGTTCAAGTTCAACCCCACGAACAGCTTCACACCTGGTCAGTTCGATTTCAACAAGAGCAGCAGCAGCAGCACCTTCAAGCCAACCGCTAGCAGCTTCCAGCCCGGTAACTTCCAACCTGCGAGTTTCCAACCGGCTAGTTTCGAGGCTCCTAGCTTCGCGGCCCCCAACTTTGAGCCCGCCAGTTTCGAACCAGCTGTCTTCCAGGCCAACACCGCGAACATGTTTAGCTCTCCCCCGGCTAACCAACCAACCAACATCAGCGCAGCTGCGCCATCCTTCTCTCCTGGCCAGAACTCGACCTTTAGCTTTTCGGCTTCTGGTCCCAAATTCAACCCCGATGCGCCTACATTCAATCCCGATGCGCCTACATTCACACCCATTACCGATGCCTTCGCCAGCCCGACTACGTCCGGCTCTGGAAACGTCCGTCGCCATGAAAGCATCTTTGGAAGCATTGATCTCAAGTCGAGCAATAATTATCAACCGACCAAGAAGTCCAAGGCCATCCCGATCATCAGACCGTCCAGCACATCATCTGCTCAAGATGGGAACTCAACGCAGGAAGATGTCGATGGTCGCCCTCTGGTGGACGAAGGCAGGGTCAAGCGTGCGCGCAGCTCGGCTCCTGGTGGTGACGACGTGCCGCTCTTTGCTGAACAACCCAAGGATGATGAGCTTCCTCTTCAAGAAACGAAAGAGTCCGCCAATGAGGATGAAGTCGAAGAGGACCCATCTGCAGAGACTGAGCACGCTCTCCCAGCGGATACATCGATGTCCTCTATCGTCACATCCGATCAGCTTGATACCAAGGCCACAACCGCCGCGCCCTCGGCGGCGCCATCCGAGACCTCGGCAGCTGACCAGCCCGCCAACTGGAAGCCCTTTGAATTCGAATCCAAGATGGATATCCAGAGCTTCAACGACGCACGACCATTTGGCGAGGACAGCTTTGAGTACGGCCACAAGAAGAACCTGTCTGCCGCTGCCCAGCCCTTCACTCCTGGCGTGAATTCCTATGGTGAGGCCACCCAGACAGAGGACGAGGAAGATGAGTTCGGCGTCTCCCCTGTGGCCAGTCCAGGGCCTGCTCGTCCTGCTTCTGGCCTTTCCGAGTCGCGACTCACTTCTGGCCAGCCTCAGCCGAGGACTGTATCTAAGGGTCTTGGTGCTTCCGGCTTCGCTGATCCGCCCAAGGGTCTGGCTGCCTCTCGGTTCGCCAAGAGTCCTAGTCCCGAGGAGAAGCCATTACCTCCTATACCTGTGGAAGATGATCTGATGGAATCGGTGGAGCATGATTCTGAAGCCGAGCCTCAGCTGGAGGCTACTATCACAAACCCCGCTCGCGCTGACGGGCCCGAGCCCACCTTTGAGGAGATTGATGCTGTCATGGATCAGTTTTACGATGATCCCACAATGGGTGTCAACAAGCGCCTTGAGCTCTCCAAGTGGCAGCATGGTAGCCCTACCCGCAACTTGTCGATTGCAGCTGTCGCCAACTCATCACCTTATCGCTTGGAGCCCGATATGGACCGCTACGCGAGGGATGAGGCTAGTGCCACTCCACGCGAATATCACACTCTGCCCGAGTCAGCTGCTCAGCCCATGTTGAGCACCGAGCTGGAGGACCCATTTGTCGACCCGCCAGAGGCTCTCATTACGCCCGATAACGTCGGTGCTCTTGACCGCGAGAGCCTGCCAGCTAGTGACTGGGAAGCTGATTTCACTGAAGATGAGCACGACAAGCTTGAGAACCGAGCGCAGTTCTTCGATGGTCGCGTTAACGAGGTGGTTGGCACCTTGCTGGCATCTCGCCTTGAACCACTGGAGAAAGCTCTTTTCTCTATTCAGCAAGTCCTTGCAACTCGAGCTCGACGCGCTCCTTCATCTCGCCGAGACATGCGCAGCGTCTCTGCGGAGCTCCAGCAGAGTGATGCCGATGACGAGGACGAGGAGCCAGTCCTCCGTCGTTCTATGAGCCCCCGCAGAGACCGTCGCCTGGATCAAATCAGAGCCGCTGTTGTGGAGGGACTCGCGGCTCACCAACGCATGCAACCTGCTGCTTCAACTGCACCTGTTTCTGTTGCTGCCCCACAACCGTCAGCACCAGAGACTGCTCCTACCGCTATTCTCGAGGCACTCGAGGAGATGAAGCAACACCTCAGCAGTAACATGAAGGGCGGCGATGACCTCAAAAAGATTGTTGAAGAGGTTGTTGAGAGGCGCGTGCCTGCCGGCCCCAAGCCTGAGGAGGTGCAGGATGCCAGAACAGCTGAGCTGCAATCTAAGCTGACAGACCTTGAGCAGCGTCTTTACTTTGAGCAAACCAAGGTTGAGAATGAAGTAGCTGAGCGAAGAATGGCCGAAGACTTGGCCGCCGAGCTTATGCGCAAACTTCAAGCTGCCGAGACTCGTGTCGAGGTGGAGATCATTAACCGCAGCGTCTTTGACCAACGTGTAGCCGATCTCGAGGAGCGACTTCGAGCTGCGGAGGACCTTAGCGAACAGTCGGTCACTGTTCGCCGTGCTGCTGAAGACAAGCTTACCGAGGTCCGATGTCAGTACGAAGCTGCCGCCGAAGAGGTGGTCCGCCTTCGCGAGACTGTGGAACAGAGAGACCACAAGCTGCGCTCTGTTGAACAGGCAAACAGCAAGACTGCCATGCGTATTGCTCTTCTAGAGGCAGCCCAGAACAACGCGGTTCAAGCTCAGACCGAGGCTACCAGCAGGTGCAAGGTCATGGAGGTCGAGCTCAAGGACGTTCGTCAGGACAACCACCATTGGCGTGCTGAGGCTGAGCGTTACGATGAATCTTCACGACAGAAGGGTGCTGAGCTGGCTCGCGCTATCGAGGACAATCAGCACATGCAAAAGTCTCTTACCACCTTGACTACCCAGCTCGAGGAGAATGAACGCCTTCGAGAGTCCTGGCGCGGCAAGTTCATCTCCCTGCAGGACGACATGGGTAGAGCCGCACGTGAAATCGCCGAAGACAACGCCCGGCGGATCAAGAAAGATCAGGCCATGCTCGCTCGACAAGAGGTCTTGGATGCTCGCCTTCAAGCTGAGGCTAAGACCCGAGAACGTCTTGAAGTCGAGATGGAACGCCTGCAAACTAATGAACGCACTGGCATGCGTGCTACCAACGAGTGCGCACGCCTCGAGAGCCTCATTGGCGAGCTGAAGACCGAGAACCACAAACTCGATCAGAAGTCCATGCGTTACCAGCGTGAGTTTGAGGAGGCCCGAGAGTCGGGTGTTAGCGAGGTCAAGAGAACTCGCATGGCGCTGCAGACAGAGATCGATTCTGCCAATATCCAAGTCAACATCATTCGGGAAGAGCTTGAGGAGCAAAATTCCAAGCTTCGTGCCGAGCTTGATAACGTCAGACTCGAGGCAGACACCGCCAAGGCCCAGAACGAGATGCTCCTCGAGGAGGCCGAGAACAGCAAGACGGTCGAGCTTGAGAATGTGAAGGGCAAGCATCAGAATGAGATGGAGGATCTCCAGACTCGATATGAGCGACGGGTCAACAATGCTCAAGAGGATGCCCACAAAGCTGAGCAGCACCTTCTGGAGCGCCTAAGTTTGTCCGCCTCCAAGACGGAACACCTCCAGGACCGCATTCTGCACCTTGAAGAGAAGCTCGAGATTGCTAAGCAAGCCGCCGCCGCCGCTGCTCAGGCTGCCAAGTCTGCTGGCGCGGAAGTGGCTCTTCCTGTCTTTCAAGCCAAGCAACCTGCCCAGAGCCTCGAAGCCCCGGAGAGGATTTCGCCCCAAGCCTTGCGAGAATCCATCATGGTTCTCCAAGAGCAGCTTCAGGCTCGCGAGCAGCGCATCGAGGAGCTCGAGCACTCCGTGTCCAAGGCGGACCCCGATGCCGCAAACAAGATCACCAAGCGTGACGACGAGATCAGCTGGCTGCGCGAACTCCTTTCCGTCAGACATGAGAATCTGCAGGACATCATTGTGGCACTTCAGAGTGACCGCTTCGACCGCGACGCAGTGAAGGATGCCGCGATCAGACTCAAGGCAAATCTACAGATGGAAGAACAGGAACGGGAGAGGGCTATGAACGGCGGATCTGCCATCAATCTGCCCAACATTGCGCAAACCATTCAGAATGCCACGCCTCGGGTTGCGCAAACCATTGGCCCTATCGCAGCTGCTTGGGGTAATTGGCGCAAGGGTAACCGCAGCCAGTCATCTCTCAGCAGTGTCCTGAACTCTCCAGCAGCTGGACGAAACGCTACTCCATCAAGGAGCAACTCGATCGCTCGGAACAACTTGATGGGCGGCCTCATGACGCCCCCAGCCTCTGGTCTACGTCAAACACCTCCGGTGGACAACAAGCCCCAGCCCACTGCCTTTGCCAGCACCGGACGTCGTTTCCCATCACAAAGCGCTGCGCTAGGACGGTCGCGAGGAGCCTCAAACACGTCGCATCGAGCAGAGCTATCTAGCAACACGACGCCACCTCCCAGGCAACCGGATGATGAGCCCATGACTCCTCCGATGATGCAGACGAGCGGCTACGACTCGGACGCACAACCTGGAGACTTTGACGATAACGATTTCTTCGAAGAAGATTAAGTGGATGCCAAGCTTGATGGCGCTGTAAGAGGAGGCTTTGTTATATGATTTATCTGTTCCTTTATTTCCTTTGTTACAAACCCCATCAGAAAAACGGCCGATGCATGCAAGCATATACGCGCTGCACATTATTACACTAGTTTCACCCAAGACTGCGAATCTAGAAAGATACCCCCCCTTGGTTTGATGTTGATGCCACACAGATTGGGACTTCTCATGTCCGTTATTTGCATCAACCATTTCCTTTTTTGTCATTCGTTCTTGGTCGCGCTTGTAAGAGGGGAGGGACTACTACTACCTGGTTTTTAAAAAGGCTATCGAAGCGTCGGAGGATGACGAGAAGACATTCAACCAAAGAAAAAGAAAAACAAGTGTAAAAAGGAAAATTGCCTGGAAATCAACAATGTTTTATTTACTTCCCCTTACTGTCGTTTGCATAGCGGTGTGGTTTACGTCGATATGACGATTTCTTGTACCTAATTATAATCTACTGCCATAGAGCACCAATTGAGATGAGATACGACACTTCACTGGAGGAGCAGTTTGGATGTTATAGACACGAGGGATTGAAGTTCTTTGGGTTTCGTAGTCGTGATAATGCCCTATCATGTGATGTTCCTTCTCTTACTACATTACTACGTAATTACTCGTGGTGGTATCCATCAATAAACTCTCCCCTTCATAGGCTCCGTGCGTATTAGTTATTACTTAGAAGCTTCTCAACCGCCCATTTTACTGAAAAGTTGCGCAAGTCCGAGTAATGCTGGCCGACGCCGACAAACAGCACTGGTACGTTTGTCGCGTGGACGAGGCTGACAAGTGTGCCAACCATGTCGCCGACAGTGTCGCACTTGGAGATGATGAATCCGTCGAGAGTGCGGACAGCGCCAAAGGCGGCATTGAAGTTGCGGGCCTGCGCGACTGAGTCGGTGCCTACGAGTGCCTATCGGGAGAGCGTCAGTAAACGGCGATGGGTGAGTGGGAGGGTTAAAGGGGGAGCATACCTCGCCAACCATGAGGATCTTGTCGGGCTGGGCAAACTTGGCAAACTTCTCTAGCGACGACATGAGGCGCTGGTCGTTGTGTCTCCGACCCGCCGTGTCGATGAGGACAACGTCGAAGCCCTCCTGCGCGGCGTGAGTGACAGCGTCCTTGGCCACGGTGGCGGCATCCTTGCCGTAGCCCTTCTGGTAGAGCTCGACGCGGCCGCCCTCGCGGGCCGTCAGCTCCTTGAGGTTGCGGACGTGGACGGCGAGCTGCTCGACGGCGCCGGAGCGGAAGGTGTCGCCGGCGGCGATGAGGACCTTGTACTTGTTCTGGAGGAGGAAGAAGCAGATCTTGGAGAGGTTGGTAGACTTGCCAACGCCGTTGACACCGACGATGGACATGACGTAGGGGCGCGCCTTGCGGAGGGAGGTAACGGGAGGGGCGGTGATGGCATCGATCTCGCGGAGGAGGTCGAGGGAGGAGGTGGGGGTGAGCATCTTGGTTAGCGATGCCTCCATGGCAGACTGAATTCTGGTGTTGATACCTACGGGGTTGGTTAGTTTGACCAAGATTGCGACCACGAGGATGAGGGGACTCACTCTCAAAGTTACCGGTTCGGACACCGAGCAACTCCTTTTCCACACCTTCACATAATCGAACAGCACCTTCGCGGGCCACGTTCTTCTTCAGCAGATGCTCCTCCATCCCCTTCATCGCCTTGTCAAGGTCCTCCTTGGTTAGGGTCTTGCCTCCTATGACGTTGCGGAAGAGACCGCTGATTGCGTTGACACCGGTTCCCAGGAGTCCAGACTTGGGCTGGGCCTTTGCACCCGCAGCCTTTTCTGCCTCGGAAGCGAGTATCTCGTGCACTTCGTCGCCCAGGTCCTTGAGCACAAACTTGCCCTTTGACGTCGAGCCCCAGGTATTGGAATCGATCTTGTCGATAGCGCTTGATCGCCCCGTCGCTTCGACTTCCGAGTCACTAGTGGCGCCCATCTTTGCTGAGTAGTCAAGCTGCACATCGTCGTCCTCATCCGCGAAGCCGTCGGCATCCCACTTGCGACCCTTCTTGGTCGTCTTCTTCTTCCGGGTCGCCTCGTCTCCGGAAGAGACGGGTGCCGATGGCAGGTTCTTGACCTTGCGCGCACGTCGCGACATCTTGGCGACGGGCCCTGCCTTGGCGACGAGGAGATGGCTGCTCGGTGTGCTCGGGCGCGACCCGTTGGGGGTCAAGGCGGGGGTCGAGTCGGGCGATGCGGCCTCATTGCCGCCGTTGAGAGCGCGCCCTCTGAATGTCAAACCCGGCGCAACAGGTGGTTCATGGCCTAGGTTTCCTGCGATGATCTCCTCTTCTAAAGGGATCGCGCCGGCGGTCCCAGTGGTTGCGCCTCTAGTGGTTGTAGTCTTATCAAGCTCTTGGAGCTGCTGATCGAAGTATTCATCGAAGGCGTGGCATTCCACAAGCGTTGTGTGTGGCTTGGTTAACTGTTCGCCATAGAGCTTAACGAAGATGGTCTTTATGTTATCGACGAGCTTGTCAACCCATGACAGGTGGAGGAGGGACCGGTAGACAGCCTAGGGAGAGTGGGTATGTCAGCGCCGAAGATCGGGGAGAAGCCATCATGACAAGTAACACTTACGACAAAGATGACGCCCAATTCCTTGACCAATGTCCATTTGAGAGTATGTTGATCGCTCTTGTAGGCGGGATTGTTTGCGGCAGACCTAGAATCGCTCAGGGCGAGTGCGCCCCCCTTCTCCTCGATAAAGGTATCGGCGATAAAGTTATTGATAATGGTCGGGTTAATAGGCGAGTAGGTGCGGGACCAGACCACAACGCCCGAGGTGGTCAATATTTCGAAGGAGTCCAACATCCTGTCTCTTTTTGCGCACAGCAAGCAAGATGCGATGGAGCGAAAAAGAGGGAATAGGAGGAAATGTTGGTGGAACGATCAAGTCGACAGCAAGCAACGGAGGCGAAAGATGTGGCTAATGCTGGGATGGGACAATGAGGGACCCGACCGGAGACGCCGCCCACTCCGCTTATCGATATGGAATCTAGATGGATTGGAGAGAATCACGTGTTATTCCATGCGCAGGCAAGACGGGCAGGGGCCAGATGTGGCTCGTGCGCCCCCGCTGAGGCTGGTAGCTAGGTTGTCACTGGAGCAGCCATGATGCCTGCAACCAATAAGAGGCAATCGACCACATTTCCTAAACAAACACCAGCTTGCAGCTTGGTCGTCATCAGGACCAAACTCGCTGGGAACAACTTGGCCCTTATCAACTATCGCATTGTCTATCCGGACCCCCCAACAACACTTCGGAACCCTCGATACTCTCCTCTACAGCTCCTCTCCTCCGTCATGCAGCGAGCGTCGTACGCGCAGTCGCCTCCCCTTCACCATCCAGTTCCTCAGCATGTCTCGACCGTCCCCCAACTAAGATCGCCGCCTCCTCCCCCTGGCTCTGCGCAATCGCAGCAGCACGGCTACGCAGGCAATGCAGGCAATGCAGGCAACGGGGGGAACCCGTATCAGCAGCAAGGAGGCCCCAGCGGCAACGTGTTTGGCACATATGGCAACTTCATGAACGATCCCACAGCGCAGGTCGCGGCGCAATTCGGCCAGACGGCCATCAAGCATGGGCAAGAGTACATGGAGCAGAACGTAAGCTTTGCGGCGGTTTCGTGACAGGTGTGGATGCTGACTGCCACTTAGTTTGGTCGATACGTCAACGTTTCAGCGCTCAAGCACTACTTCAACGTCTCCAACTTTTACGTCCTCAACAAGCTCTTCCTGGTTCTCTTCCCCTGGAGGCACAAGCCTTGGTCGCGCAAGCAAGCCGTTGGGCAGAATGGACAAGATGGCTGGTATCTGCCCCCCCGGGACGACATCAACAGCCCCGACATGTACATACCAGGTGCGTATTGTTGTTTTCAAGACACGAACCGAACACTAATGGGAACCAGTCATGGCGCTGGTCACCTACATCCTCCTTTCGACCCTCATCGCGGGACTCGGCGGCCAGTTTCAGCCTGAGCTTCTCGGAAAGACCGCCACGGTTGGCTTGATCGTCGTCATCGTCGAGATCTTCTTCCTCAAGCTTGGGTGCTACCTCTTGAGCATCTCCAGCCAGTCGCAGCTCCTGGATCTGATCGCATACTCGGGCTACAAGTTTGTTGGTATTATCGTTACCATTGTGGTTGCCGAGATCTTCAATGGTGGCAAGGGCACTGGTGGCTGGGTTGGTTGGCTTGTGTTTTTCTACACTTTCCTGGCCAACTCTCTCTTCCTCGTACGTCTTGTCATTCTTTTCTGGCCTTGAATCACGCTTACATTTGTACAGATGCGATCCCTCAAGTACGTCCTCCTTCCCGAGACCTCGCCCGGTACCGGCGGACCGATGCAGACGGACTCTCGAGCAAAGCGCAACCAGCGGACGCAGTTCCTCTTCTTCTACTCTTATGTTGTGCAGTTCTTCTTCATGTGGGTTTTGACCAGGGCGTAATGACAGCGACAACGACAATGGCTATGGCTTGGCTACAAAAGACACTGTGTAAAGGATTATCATGAGAGGGCTCAAAGGCGTCGGGGTTTAGACTGGGATGTAGAACTACTAGGAACAGAGAGTCGCCAGATAAAGAAATAGGGACGACTATGATGAACAGCGGATGTACGATAGTAATCCGTTTGAAATAGCGACGAATCAAGAAGCATGAATATTTAGGACCTTTGTGGTTGCTAAGATAACACATGTCTTGTTAAGCCAGCCTGAGTGGTTAGAAGTACCTAGACAACCTTCCTTTGTGATGACAAGGACACACGTAAACGTTCACTCCCTTGAGATACATCATTCCTTCACGCAAATTCTCTTCTTCTTTGCTGGTGAATTATCGGGGACTGCAGAAACGCTATGAATTCCTGGGGTTGAAACCAAATACTTGCCGCTGTGTTGCTGTCATCTACGCGCCTAGGTAGGTAGGTAGGTAGCCCAAGCAAGCCTTGGCACGCATCTACCGATTAGCGCCGATCCTTGACGACACCTCAACATCTCTATTCTCCAACCTCGCCGCGCATCTCGTCCCAGCTGTGTCCCATTCCCAGAATCTCATAATCATCTAGATAAACGAAACAACCATAGTCATGTCATCCTCATCGCCCATGGTCACGGCCATGGTCCAGTCCGCCGCGCTCGGTGGCATCGCAAACGTGCTGGCGCAGCTCATCACGGCCTACAGAACCGGGGTAAGTCGAGGAAAGGGAAATCCGCGACCTTTCTTGTTCGGGAATTCGGATGGGCATCATGAAGCTAACTGCGAATCTTGCAGGTCGAGGTCAAGATTAACTGGGTGCCCGTGTTCCAGTTCCTGCTCTTCAACCTCATCAGCACTCCGCCCAACTTTATGTGGTGAGTTTTCTAAAGCCTCATTCCTAATAAACCGTCATGTAAGATCCCGTATCTCACACCTCACAGGCAGGAATATCTCGAGACAACCTTTCCTGCTCGACCCCAAACAGCCCCCCAACCCCAAGGACCCCAACCCCCAGCCAAGGCCCCCCACCCGCAACACAGCCATCAAGTTCCTGCCCGACCATACCCTGGGCCCAGCCGTCCACACTCCCCTCTTCAGCACCTACACCCACTCTCCCCTTTACACATCTCCGACCCCAC